>JAAGEH010000124.1:3320778-3391083 GCA_011751065.1 Lasiurus cinereus
TATATATATATATATATATATATGCCTAAGACACTGTTCGACCACTCGAACATTCATCTGGTAGCTATGATATGCACTGACCTTCAGAGGGCAGATGCTCAAGCACAATCATGAAAACATGGAACAGACTGATGAATCTCAGAGAGAAGGGGGAGGGAAAGAATGGGAAGAGATTAAACAAAGATCTTATATGCATACTAGAGGCCCAGTGCTTGGATTCTTGCTTTGGAGGGGTCCCTTTGCCTGGTCTGTGGGGATGGATCCAAAACCAGCAGTCCAACAACCCCCAATGGTTCCTGAATTGTAAGAAGGCACCGGCCAGGCTGAGGGACCTTACTGGTGCATGAATCCATGCACCATCCCTCTAGTATAGTAATAACTATGTATGGTATCAGATGAGTACTAAAACTATCAGGGAAACACTTTGTAAAGTAAATGATTATCTAACCACTATGTGTATACCTGAAACTAATACAAAATAATATTGAATGAAAAGTGTAATTTAAAAATAAAATTTAAGTTAAAGAAGTTTTTACTTTTCATTGAGTTTATTTTCCCTTTAATTTCTTAATTATATTTAATTAACTGTTTTAAAGGCCTTGTTGTGACTCTTATGATCCCCAATATTTCTCCTTATGTTTTTGCAGATGGAGATTTGCTGGATTTTGTTGTATTTTTTTAAAATTCTCACAGGAGGGTATTTTTCCATTTATTTTTAGAGAGAGTGGAAGAGAGAGGGAAAGACAGAGAGAAACATCAATGTGAGAGAGACACATCCATTGGTTGTCTCCTGCACACGTTCTGACCAGGGCATGAGCCAGGGAGGAGCCTGCAACCTCAGTAAGTGTCCTTGACCAGAATTGAACCCAGGACCCTTCAGTTTGCAGGCCAACGCTCTATCCACTAAACCAAACTGGCTAGGGCTCATTGTATTTTTTTAAGACATTTTGATTTTGAGAGTGCTGTATAATTTAATTTTAAATGCCCTGATCTCTTCTGCTTGGCTTTAATTTTTGTTAGACATGTTTAACTAAAGAAACCTTTATTCCAGGGTAGTTTACCCCTCTCCAAAGTTTTACTCTTTCTGGATACCTTTGGAATGCTCCAGGTGTTCAAAAAGTTCCCTCCTTTTTATCTGACCAGAACTTGTCTTCCAATCTCCAGTTGTTCAACCCACAAATAGTTGTTCTACCACCAATCAGTGTTCTTTGCTACTAGATTCTAATCCTATACATGCAGTTTGGTGTTGAGACAGATTTAAGAACATTTTTTAAATGTATTTTTGTTGATTTCAGAGAGGAAGGAAATGGGGTAGAGAGATAGAAAAAACAATGATGAAAGTCATTGATCGGCTGCCTCCTGCACACCCCACATTGGGGATCAAGCCTGTAACACAGCCATGTGCTCTGACCAGGAATCGAACCATGACCTCATTCATAGGTCCACACTCAACCACTGAGCCACGCCACTGGGCCAGATTTAAGAAATATTAATGCGAGTGTTTGAGCACTCTCTACTTTGATATTTTCCCCACAGATTCCAGACTCTTCAGCTTCCCCAAATGCAGATTTAGTGTTTTTGACTTAACAAGACTACCATGTTATATTATATTGGGTGTGCCTTTCCTCTATTGGAGCTGGTTAAGTGACTATAGATTTAAAAATTAACAAGAACAGTTTTTTAGCTTGGTTGACCTTCTCCTCTCTCAAGAGATCAGAATTTTGCACCTTTGGGTGTCTAATGTCTGAAAAAAGTTCTTTTATACATGTTGTACAGTTTTTCATTTTTGCTATGGAGGCTTAGCAGTCCAGTGCCAGTTGCACTGCAGTGTGTAGAAGGAGAGTCATCAGTATATTTTTCTTAAGGTTATACATTTGGTCTTGAATATTTTCTT
Organism: Lasiurus cinereus; assembly: GCA_011751065.1. Classification (NCBI taxonomy): domain Eukaryota; kingdom Metazoa; phylum Chordata; class Mammalia; order Chiroptera; family Vespertilionidae; genus Lasiurus; species Lasiurus cinereus. The sequence continues at coordinate 3,322,673 of JAAGEH010000124.1, forward strand.
CAAGTTAATGTGGGGCTTAACCATTTGGCAGAGTGACCTGGATTCCTTTACCTCTTAGTATTACGTAAGAGTCCCAGAATCCTTAGCAAAAAGAAAATGTTCAAATATTGAGATCCTCTGCCTCCCCAGGTATAATTCAGAGAACCATCCTACAAAGTACAAGTGGTGATTTTTTCAATAAGCAATTAGTTTACATCAATATTCAGAACTCTAAAAACATCTATCTTAACATTTCTTTTTGTAATCTATTAGTCTGTTTATTTAAACAATGTATTAATCTTTTCAGTTTATTATTTAAAAGCTTGTAAAAGGTTAACATATGCAATTATTTTGCTTTCAAATACAATCACCAGGGTGATTTAAATGAATGTCTTTCTCTATAGTCTCCTTGAGAAGAGAGATAAAATTTCTCTGTTTTACTTTGACCATCAATACATTCATTTATTTTCTTTTATCTGGGTTTATTCAAATTAACACTACCAGTAACAAATAAGTCAGATTTTAAAAATTTTCCAGAGACTGTTATGTCTGCAAAAATTATAAACAAATAAGCTTATCTTTCTCTAACATGATTTTTCATCTCTCATTGGTGTCTGCAAATATGCCAATTTTCTCCAAACAAAAGGAACCAACTCAACAACCGAAGTGTTTCCATATGACTTCAATGTGAATCATGCCAAACAATGTCCTCTAATAACCTGAGAAATATTAAAGATTCAGTTCTGACCTTGTATTTGAATTTTGTATAATTTCAGATTAATTATCTAACCTTTAAAGGTTCACTTATTTCATTTTTTGAAATGAAGGCCTTAGAAGACAAAGATAAAGTAATATAATAAGGAAAACCATAAAGTGTTGTATAATAGGAGGGGGCATAATCTGTCTTAGTTGGACTTCCCAGACGAAGACTATGAGGTAACTTTCTCTGCACAAGTGATTTTCTGAGGAAATACTCCCAGCAAAACCTAGTAAGGCAGTGAGAGTTTAAGATAGAGAGGGAAGGATGTCACACAATGGAGTAATTTCAAGGAAGAATGCAGGGAGGAAACCATAGTATAATTTATTATCTGAATGTGTGTACTTGTAACCAAGGAGCTGGGCTTTGAAACTCCTGGAGGAGTCATTGGCTAAGAGCCATTGCAGGCAGATGGAAACTCTGGAGCCCTTCTGAGTGTCTGTATTTTCCAGCCAAATGCAGCCATAACCCAAGAGCCCCCTGCCCCTCAACCCCTCACACACTCCTCCAAGGTGAGTCACAGGTGCCTGCTGCTAGAAATAAGCCACTCAGATGCCAGGACAGAGCACACAGAATCTGTACAGAGGATCCAAGGAGATCTCCAAAAAACCAGACATCCCATTTTATTCTTTATTTCACATCCAATTTTATTCTTTATTTCATATCACCAACTTCTTCATTGATATTTTGACATCATCATAGTGTCAACATGTTTGTAGCATCTTTATTTAACTTGTAAAATTATTCAACATATATTATGCATGATATATTTTTGATAGAATAAAAATTTAGTCCTATGTGTGGAAAGCTGGAATAAAAGAATCCGAAAACTATCTACATGGAAAAAAATGTTTATGGACATTCAAAATAGTCAAGTGTATCCCCTAACAGTAAGTTCATGGCACTCTCTATCTTTCCTAATACATAAGCATGATACACACACACACACAGATATACTTATTATTATATTTTTGTTTATATATTTGTTATATAAATATATGCTAAACCCATAAATAAAATGAAGTAAAAAATGTAGTTGCTAATTACATTTCATGTAATATATATGATAGATGATGATTCATTTATATTTTGATCTACTGTTCAACCATAATCTAAATAGACTAAGTGTTATATATTTTCTTTGATTACTTAGTTATTGATAGTTTGTGAATTCTATGAATTCCATGTGGGAATGCCATTATTTTAATTAGCTAACCTTTTAAAGTCCAACCCTAAAAGCATACAGAAGAAGAAATATTCAAGTTTTCTAAGCATCAGTCAAATCCCTAATTTGTCTTCCTTCCCTAATATAGGAAGAAAAACTGTTAGTATGTTTTTATCATAATCCAAAAGTCAGCCATATTTAATGAAGAGAAAGGTCACACTTTAATTAAATATCATTCATAAGACATTCATAAATAGTCTTTTACTTATTATTCTATGTGTCCGGTAAAATATATAAAATGGCACAGGGTCTTTCTTTTTCCTTACAAATCCTACATTACTTTTCTAACCTTTCATCTATGTGTTCATGCTCCCTTTTGTCTCGGCTCTTCTTTACCAGCAGTTGACAGATTTTTTCAGAGATGTATATCTCAATTTTAACTTAAGGGAGGTGAGAGACCCTAAATCAGCTCCATTTCAAATCTTAGGCATTTAGCTCCAAATGCCAGTCCACAGATTGCTATAATCATTTCCTATGACATTTTAGGTAGAAGTTTAGCAAATGATTAAAAGTTATTTATTTCTACTTGCCATTATCTCTTACTAGTATATGTATATATTTGAGTGAATCCTTTGAACAACTAGTGGACAAATAAAATAAGATTCAACTGTTTCTTGGTTTCATAGCAATCCATCACTCAGTAGAATCTAGGCCTACGCTAAACATCATCAGTGGAAGTAAAATGACTTATTCACAATCAAAGTCTATCAGACCTAAATACCCCTGCAATCCCCAGCCAGATCATTTGAAGGTGTAAAATGCATCAAGATAAGGAAATCATTGAATATCCAAGGACTCAACTCATTTATTCTGATGTACTTTCTCAGTTTTCAAAACTAAAATAGCAAGTTATAATACATGTATAAAGTCAATAACCTTGCCATCAGAATACTGAGTCCCCATCTCAGTTTCAGTCATTCACAAGTGATATAACTTTAGCCAGCCAATTATCTTTAAAATATGAACTTATATGGATATATGCACATCCCAAGGAAGCAGACAATAGTGTGGTAAATGCCTGGGTTGGGGTAGGAGAGGGATGGAAGGAGCATGGAAGTGGAGAGGGGAAATAGGAGACATCTGTAATAATGTTAACAATAAAAATAAATTTCAATAATACTTTAATTACAAATTTAAAAATAAAATCAGTGAAGTGGAAAAAAATAGGTGAAACATATACAGGATCTGAAAAGAAACCAGAGAAACCAGAGTATCTGCCTATCTTTAATATAACTAGCCTATAAATTGAGGACAAATATATTCACTTAAGATTGTTGGAAAGGGAAATGAAGGACCAAAGAGGAAGCGTCATCTGATGTACATAGTGACCATGTATACAATAATGTGTGTGATGGTTTGCTGACTCTAATTTATAGGTTCCATAGTGACAGTATTGGTATTATTTAGCTGGTCATGTTAAAAATTAGAAATAATGTTTCACTTTTCCCCAACATTAACTCATTCCCAATATTGGGGTCTATGAAGACTAATAAAAGATTACATTTATTATAAAGATAAAATGATCGCCGTGCTGTGGTTGACTATCGATCAGGATGTCACCGTTAGATTCCCAGTCAGGGCACATGCCCAGGTTGCAGGCGCGATTCCTGGTGGGGACATACAGGAGGCAGCTGACCTATGATTCTCTATCATCATTGATGTTTCTATCTCTTGCTTCCTCTTCCTTTTTGAAATCAATAAAAATAAAAAAAAGATGAAATTACCTCAATTTGATTACAAATAATGGGAAAGGCCATCGTGTGTGTGTGTGTGTGTGTGTGTGTGTATGTGCGTGCGTGTGCACGCTCATGTGTGTGAGGGAGGAAAGGAGGGAAGGAGGGAGAGAGAGAGAGAGAGAGAGAGAGAGAGAGAGAGAGAGAGAGAGAGGGGGAACTGTCAATTAAATATTTGCATTTTGTATGATTTTACTTCTCATTCTAAATCTGGCTACTAACTTCATCTTCTTAATGGGATAAAACTAACTTATCCCAAGAAATATTGTTACACAGATGAAAATGGAAACTAGCAGAAAGCTCAAGAGGCAATTTGTTCTAGTAAGATTTAACATCAAGGTTCACATACCAACAGGCTATGATAAAGTTTGTGCAATCTTTTGGACTTCTTAACAACTTACATGCTCAAATCAGTTAAATTTGCATGTCTTCAGTCGCTTAATGATCACTTAGTTTAAAAAACAAAATTGATTATAAAAACTTTATGATTTCAAGTTGCTACTGCCAGTTTGCAGAAATAAAAAAAAGGCACTTGCAAGTTTACATAAGTTAATGTGTCTTACTGAACCGAAAGAACATTGGAGAAAGATACACAGGATATTAAAAAAGAGACCAATAATATATTACTCACCAGCTTTATGAATCTTGGACAAAGTAAATCTATTCCAGCACTGTTTCTTCATCTGAAAGATAAAATAGATACTCAGTTATATAACAATAACTTTCTAAATTTAATTATCTATAAAGCAATATGTCTAAATATGTGTACACATAATTACAGTTAATTACTTATGTGATTTTAAGAGCATGAAAAATATTTTCTGCTTTTTTTATTCTTAAATTTATCTTCAGCATTGCCATCCAGAAGTTAGATACTGGTAATTATTTTATGTAGTACATTCAGTTTATATAAGATTAATAACCATGTACCAGGTAAAGCTACTTTGCAACATGTCATATCCAAAAGAGTAGAAGTAGAGGTAATGAAAGATGGAAGGCCAAAGATAATGAAGCAATATCTTTAAAATGTTGAAGGGATAAAAATACCTTCAAAAATACAGCTTAAAATTATTGCCTTCAGCTGAAACTGGTTTGGCTCAGTGGATAGAGCGTTGGCCTGCAGACTGAAAGGTCCCAGGTTTGATTCCAGTCAAGGGCATGTACCTTGGTTGTGGGCACATCCCCAGGAGGGGGCTTGCAGGAGGCAGCTGATCAATGTTTCTAACTTTCTATTCCTCTCTGTAAAAATACCAGTAAATATATTTTAAAAAATTATTGCCTTCAAAATACTCTTCAAAGTAATATTACTTTCCAAAACATTTTTCTAAGACATTTTTCTGACAAACAAAAGCTGAGAGCATTTTTTTCCCAATAGACTGAAGTACAAATATATAAAATAAATCCTCCTTCAGGAAAAAAAAAAAGCATGGCAGGTAGAAATACAGATTTAAACAAAATAATAAAAAACTCCAAATATAATAAATAACTCAGTGAAGATAAAATTATTTTTATATCTTTAAAATATAATTAATTACATAAAACAAATATAAGGTATTATGATTTATCACAAATAAAAGGTAAACATACAAAAATAAAAGCATAAAAAAAGTAAGAAATAAAGGTATGCTACTTTAAGGTTTTAATCTATTATTGACATAACAATGTTTGAATGTATATTGTGACAGCTCTGGCCAAGTAGCTTAGTTGGTTAGAGCAGTGGTTGGCAAACTGCGGCTTGTGAGCCACATGCGGCTCTTTGGCCCCTTGAGTGTGGCTCTTTCACAAAATACCATGGCCTGGGCAAGTCTATTCTAAAGAAGTAGAATTAGAAGAAATTTAAAAAATTTGGCTCTCAAAAGGAATTTCTATCATTGTACTGTTGATATTTGGCTCTGTTGACTAATGAGTTTGCCGACCACTGGGTTAGAGCATTGTCTCAATACACCAAGAGTGTGGGTGTGATCATCCATCAGAATCACATACAAGAACCAATGTTTTTTTGTTTCTCTCTCTCTCCTTTCTTATCTCTCTAAAATTGATCAATAAATCTTTAAGAAAGGTAAGCACATTGGGATAGAGAAAAAATACATATTTTAAATCCTAGAGCAACTAAAAAATAATTAAACAAGGAGTTACATTAAGTTACATATTGGCTTATTTATATCAACTAAGTTAATAGATGCAATAAAAATATTAAAGGAAACAAGAGAAGGGAGGAAAATAGAAGGAAAGGAAGAAAGAACAGATAGGATATCTAGAAAAAATAGCAAGATGAGAGATTTAAACCTAATAATATAATTAATAGCATTAAATATAAATGATTTAAAGCACTAATTAAAAAGCAGACAATATCAAACATAACAAGAAATACACAATTACATACTTTCTACAAGAACACACAAAATAATACACTATTTAAAATGAAATAATATAAAAAGATATATCATGCAAATATTATAAAGAAGCTGGACTGGATATATAAATATGTGACAAAACAGACTGCATATCAATAAATATTATCAGAGATGAAGGGCATTTCATAATAGTCAAAGAGTCAATTCATCAAGACAACATAATATACTCCTTACAAATGAAAAAATGAATAAAATAGAGAAAATAAACAAATCTACAATTATATTATGAGGTTTTGGAATTTTTTCCTCAGTAATTCATGGAATGATAGCTTTAAAATCAGGGGAAATATAGAATATTTAAATAATATTTGGTATCTTTAAAATTAATTCCATAAAGCAAATGTAAGGTAAATATACAAAAATCATCTACTTCATAACAATAGAACTTCACACAAAATTGCTGGTACATATTTTTGTACATAAATATAGAAAATTTAAGTAAACATATCATAATCTGACTTATTAAATAAGACTCAATGTACTGCCCTAACCAGTTTGGCTCCATGGATAGAGTGTTGGCCTGCAGACTGAAAGATCCCAGGTTCAATTCGGGTCAAGGCCATGTGGGCACACCCCCAGTAGGGTATGCAGGAGGCAGCCGATCAAGGTTTCTCTCTCATCAATGTTTCTAACTCTCTATCCCTCTCCCTTCCTCGCTGTAAAACAATCAATAAAATATATTTTAAAAAAGACTCAATATACTTAAAAGGGTTGAATCATTGATTGGCTGCCTCCTGCATGCCCCTGTGGGGGATTAAACCCACAACCTGGGCGCATGTGCCCTGACCAGGAATCAAACCTGGGATCTTTCAGTCCTCAGGCAGAGGTTATATCTACTGAGCCAAATCAGCTTGGGCAGTTTCTTTAAAAATTGTTAAGTATATAACTACAATATGACCCAGCCATTCTACTTCTGTATGGTTTACCCAGTGAGCACAAAAGTTTTGGCTACCAAAAATATGTAAACATATGCCCCTTTATTTGTAATAGGTATAAGTGAGAAATAGCCCAAATGCCCATCAATAGGTGAATAGATAAACAAAATGGGCTTCATTCATATAATAAAATACTACTCAGCAATAAAATAAACTACTCTGCAAAATAAATTCTCAATACACACATCACCATGAATGAGTCACAAATAATTACAGTGAGTAAAGAAATCAGACAGAAATACTTGCTGTATAATTAATTTCTTTCATATAAATTTTTAGAAAATGCAAGCTAATACATAGTGATAATAAGCATAATGTTGGTTGTCTTTAAATAGTCAAATGGATTTCAGGAGGGGCAAAAGCAAGAGAATACAAAAAGGCAGGAGGAAATTTGAGCAGCAATGAGTATGTTCAATACCTCAACTGTGTGATGGTTTCATGGATGTAAATATTTGTCAAAACTTATAAGAAAAGATTCTTTGCAACTTTGGAATAGGCAACGATTTATTAGAACTCAATAAGAATTAACAGTGAATCATAAAATTTTAAAATAGACTTAATCTAAAGACATTGAAAATGACATTTGTATAAACCTGGTTACTTTGAGAAAATATTGCAAATAGATAATTTTTTAGCCAGATATATTATAGACATTTTTACAATTCAGTAATAACAGTAAAACAATCCTACAAAGTGGGAAAATGATGTAAACATACACTTTTAAAAAAGAATATGACATAATGGCTAATAAGCACATGAAAATAAATTTGAACCACATTCGTTATTAGAAAAACTAATTTTAAATCAAAAGAAAGTACCAACATATCCTACAATAACTAAAATTAAAAGTCTGACTATACTAAGTGTTGATTTGCATATACAGAAGCTGATAAGATTTAAAATGGTACTTCGGAGAACACTTGTCATTTCTCAGAAAGTTAAGCATACTATTGCCAGAAGACTTAGCAATTGCAATCCTAGATATTTACTCACAACATTTGAAAACATATGTACACACAAAAGGTACAGAAATGTTCATAGTCACTTAATTCAAAGTAGCCAGAAAGTGGAAACAAATAAATGTTTATCATCCATGAATGCACAAATAAAATTAGGGTATTTATGTAATATGTATACAATAGCTATGCTATAAAACAAATTACTCAAATCTTCAACAACGTGAGTCTCATAATTATGCAAGACACAAAAGGGTACATTCTCTATTATTTCATTTATCTAAATGTATAGAAATATCTAAATGAATGAATTATAATAGTGAATGGTTGAGCAGGTGACTGGAAAGCTACGTAAGGAAATATATTGGGGTGATGTGAGTATTGTATTCAGTTGGTAGAATGGTTTTATGGGTATATATTTTTTTTATCAAACTCTTCAAAGTGTACATATAAATAGATAGAGTTAATGTATATAAATTATATCTCCATAAATTTTATGTAACACTTGAAAAACATTTATATTTAAGATAGAGATAATATATTAGGGTCAAATGATATAAGATGACATTCTCATCTACATATCTTAAAATTTTCAACAGCTTATATAAAGTTTATCCACATTACCATATAAATGTTTATAGGACTTCCATCCCACCCACAGAACCCCAACTTATCTCCTCTGCTACACTTAATCATTCCCAGCAGAGATATGGAGAATAATACAACAAACTATATAGCATACTGTATAATTGAAATGGATCATAATCACTAATATTAAAGATAGTGAATCATTCTAACACAGCTATGTTCAGCAAACAATGAAAAATTATGTGCCAGAAAAGCTAATGCTGTTTGTAAAATGAACAAAAGTGAAGTGAAATGGAACCTCACTTGTTATTCATGAAGGTCAATTTAATGTGATTATTTTTCCCTAGCATCGCAGTTTTGTGATTACTGTTGTATACCTGAGTGCTATTTTATAACCTAATAAGAGAATAAAATAACTAGCTGGTGATCATTTTGCTTAGAGCTGAGCCTGAATATACCCCTAACCAGTATCAAGTTAAACATGCTACTGGTTGCAATGAAAACAAGTTCCAACTCATCAAAAATCAAACGGAGCATGAGGCACTCAACAATTAGATTTTATTTTAGCAATTCGAAGGGAAAGAAGCACACAAGCACAAGTTATTCTTTGGTGAAATATTACTTTTCAAAACCAACTATCCTGCATTTACTGCCATCTCTTCTACAATATTTACCTTTATTGAAAATCTATTTTGTAGTCTGACAGAGGTTACCCTGAAACAAGACCCTTTACATCGCAAGGATGAATGCTGACATTGACACTGCAATTTACTGATATTTTTCAAAAAAAATCTTTCATATCTCAAAGAGAGAAATCTATATAAAAGTTAAATAAAATATGCCTAAATGATTCCATCAACAACACTAAGGGAAACAATGTTTGGAAGGCAACTATTAGGTAACTGTAAATGTATCTCATATTTAGCTTTATCAGGGGTCTCTATAGATTATATCAACATGTTTACTATTTTTTCCTACAAAATTTATCTCATTGTTGTGCTTATCTTATTCTTAATTTTACTAAAATCCCAAAGAGACAAATTAATAAGGTGGCAGAGCCTGGCTGAGCGCCTTCATTAGCTCAGCGCTAATAACTTCTTTCAGCACCGTGGATAGCGCCTGGCATCACAACTCAAGCTTATCCAAAAACTAATTATTTTCCCTGTTATAAAACAAAGGTTCTATATCAAAAGTCCATAATGCGACACAGTACACCCTCTAGATGCACTGATTTGCAAAATAAATCAACTGTGTCGGGAAGGAATTTAAGCAGAAATTACAACAAATTGCAATTATACTTGCAATGGTGAACTATTTGAGTGATAGTCAATTATTCAAGGCAAGATGGCACCCATGCCATTCTGTGAGATCAAGAAAAAGGCAGAATTCTCATCTTTCACAGCAATAAACATATACTTTATCCTGTCTCTACAAATTATAGATTCTATTATAGCTTAATTCATAAATATTTAAATAATGTCATTGAGAAAAAAGACCTAAGGAGCTCTGACAGAATGAAGAAATATTTACACACACACGCCATACCAGCACACACTTTTATTTGCTATAGGTAGTGAATGCTATTGTATATTTTCTACCTTGAAATAATAAGTCTCCTCAAACAACATGCAGAATGTATTCTCCAACTTAATTACAAAAATACAAGTACTTCATTCCCAGAGGTCACAAAGTCTATCCTTCAGATTACACATCCTCTGAGATTCAGGAGAGAGCTGAAAAACAGATCAAAGTGTACTGAACTGAAAATTACACTCAGTTGCTAACTATAGTGTACCCCACAGGATTTCCCATGGGCCTATGTCTATAATATTTCAAAAATAAAATAAACTTGAGAAAAAATAAAAAAGGAACATGCCTCCTTCCTTTCTCAAGACAGAAGCTGCCCATTTGGAGCAATGCTCGTGTACTTTGGTTTCCTTGGGGTGAGCCCTTTAGAGGCCTCTCTGACTTCAGCTCACACTGAAAGTAAGAGTAAGAGAGAAACAAATTCCTATGAGGCTCCCTCAGATAAACAAAAATGCAACCCAGCAAGCTCTGGCTCATTACACATAATTAAAAATATTCTCCACACATGACTAAATGTGTTTTAGTGATTTAAAGCACTTAATTTCCCCTTTTCCTATTGTGTTTTGATCGTGTGATCCCAATTGCCCCTTTTTTGTACCATCTCTCACACACCTATTATTTTCACTCCTTGGCTTAAGAAGCAAAAAATTTAAGTAGATGAACAGTCATCTGTAATGTTGTCCTGTTTCCTCTTTGAACTTGGCCTATGGAACCTCTTTTCTATGGTAATATCAGCTGTTTGTTTCACTTTCCACATACTCTCTCCCGTTCATTTCCCTTGTTTTGTTTCCTAGGTTTTTATCACAAAAATCTATTGTTATATGCCAGGTAGAAGTTTGCCTCTTGAGATCATTTGTTATTCCAGTCTCATAGACCTTATTGAGTTATTTTCTTTGCTGCAATCAGTTTTAAATGCAACCCAGTAAAGATACAGCAATGATTTTTGACAACCTGACCTTTCTCTGCTTTCTTACACTTGTTTAATTAGGTACTTTGTGCAGCTGTGACTTGATCTTTACAGTTTTCCTCTGGAAAAAAGAGAGATATGTTGTTTAAAAAAGGTCAGATTTGGCTGGTTTTCTAGTTACTTCAGGAGCTGACAATGGAGACTTGGAAGCCTGAGGAGCTAAAGAATACTATACTGGTTTTCTTAAACATAATAAAAAATATGATTTTCAAATATCACTTGACTCTAAGTTATGAGATTCAGAACTTGTGCATTGACAGCTTAAAGTGATTGCAAATCGTAAGTATAGAAGTAATAATTAGGGGTCCATATACAATGAATTGGCAGGCCAAATGCCAGGTTCTAATAGAAAAAAATATCCACATTGAGTAGCTCAAAAACAAAGACATGCTAATTCCAGGTGAAAATGTATCAGATATGTCCATAGTGATTAGATATAGGGAGTCAGTTTCTTTGTTTTATTGAAACCAGTAGAAGAAGGCAACCCACGGGTACCTCATCAATATTAGAAAGCAGCATAGTGAAATATTGAAGGCTTGGCAAAAGTATAACTGGGTCTAAAATAAATATATAGAGGTCAAGTTCAAAAACTGTCATCAGTTTTCCAGGCCTGGTTGCTCAATTGGTGGAGCATTGTCCCAAATACCAAAAAGGTTGCAGGTTTGATTCCCAGTCAGGGCACATACGTAGGTTGTGAGTTCCATTCTCAGTTACGGTGCATATGAGAAGCAATCTTTCCCTTTCTCTCTCTCTAAAAAAATCAATAAAAATAATTTCACATGAGGATTAAAAAAAAACTGCCACCAATACTTTATGTGATTTTTTATGGGGATTATTTCACAATTTTGGTTTTAATCCTTTACATGTGCAATTACAATTAGCAATACTTAGTCAATAACCACCTTTAAATATTTTGAGATATTCAATCCTCTTATCCAGTTTGGAACTCTTACTAATATCCTCTTTGTCTCAATGAGGTTCAGTAATTAGTCCAATCTAACATAACTGGAAAGTGACAAAACTATGATTTAGAGCCAGTTCTAATAGTCAAAAATCTTATGTTTCTCTTTGGCTATTTAACAATGGTTCTGCTCAGTGAGGAATTTTGTTTATAGACACAATCCATTTTCCAGAAATTTCTAAATATGGGTTTATTTTATCATATTACCCAAGCAATGTAGGGTCAGGACCTTAAATCAGATCCACAGTAATATCCCTCTCTGGTGTGTGGTAACCCATCTTTCTGTTTATATGAACACTGTTTTTCCTTTGCTGTATAAGATATATCTTAAAATCATTTTTTAAAGAAAAGCTTCACTCTACTTTGTGCTTCAGGAACGTATGTTTGGTCCTAGTAGAATAACTCTGGATCATGCCCCAGAAAGCACTGATAATCCAGGAGAATTAATTACCAGTAGATTTAATTCAATTCAGTAAGTACTTTTACTGCATGCTTATCTTGTAATCAATCCAATGATAGAATCTATGAAAGACACTGAAAAAAAATGTGATGGTTTCTGCCTTGCAGAAATGTAATATTTCATTGTAATAATATGATACTGACATTTGCCTCATCTCAATAAAACTACAGATGGTTACTGATTATGTTCCAAGAGGAGTAATCCTGTTATACAATTTCAAAGCAGAGCGAATGCAACAGTATATGAATTGGTCATGGGACAATATGTGGAAAAGCTGGAGTTCAATATGTGACCTGCATAATGAATAAAATATGGCTAGATGGATGTATGAGAGAAAGTAATTTCAGTAGGTATTAAAGATTCTAAAGTGGAGCTTTACATAGAGCTCACATAGCACAGCCAGTAAATAGACTTCCCTGGAGAGGGAGGTATATTCGGGAAGGCAAGGGGAGAGAAGATTCAGTGAGTTTTGCTGCCATTCAGACCAGCTTTGTCAAAAGTTAAACTGTCAAATTATAAAATGATATGTGCACATGTTTTTGTAATGATGAATATCCTTGTTTTTCAATAATAAACTGTGATATGTTTCCACAATGGACTAGCATAGATTGTAAGAAAGAATAAATAATGTCACTTCATAGAGATTATGAAATACTTCTAAAATATATTCCTAAGTAAAGAGGAAGGGGAAGACTAGAATTTAAAGTATGCTAACTTTTGTATGGCTATGAGGAAAACACACACATGCTTGTGTACACATACACACAAATGATGGAAAAATAAATCTAATAAAAATGGTTATCTAGAATAGTTGGGTGGAAATAGGGTGGAGGAAGGTACCCACAAAAATAATACTTTCGTAAATGTATCTTATAGTTTTTAAAAGTTGAAACAATGAAAATAAATATTTTACTAATTAAAAACAAAAATGAATTTAAAAATAAAGGAAAGGAAAAACATACTTTAACAAATGAACCAAATCATTTATCAAGTTGGTTGCCTTGCAACAGAGAAATAAATGTTACCTTCATGATTTTACAACACAGAATATTGATATATTTTATCATGATGGTACATATTCTAAGAACAAAATCTGCAAAGTAACCTTTAAACCACATTCACTAATATTATTAGCATTAATATTGATACTGTTTTTTTAAGTAATAATATGTACATATGCATACATATATATACATGCAGATAAGTGATAATGGAAGTTTTGTTGATTAAGAATGAAGATTGTGAGCATAAGATATATAAGTATAAAATCAAAAAGGTAACATAAAAACCCTTAATTTAAAATTTGAATTGGAAATATATGAATTCATAATACCTTTTTTCTTAAGCAATTCTTAGTTCTGTCTATTTAAAAGCATAGGAGCAATGACATCAGAGGAGAGAGAACCAAGATAAATAAGGTAGAACAGTCAGTGAAATCTGGAAGCTGTACTACTTTACGGAACAAATAAACAAATGCCATTTTTGAAATACAAATCTTAATTATAGAAAAAAAAAGAAATTTAAAAGACTTAATATGCAATATGTAGACCTTATTTATATTCTGAGTCAAACAAAATTTGAGTATGTATTAGGTATTAGGTAATACTTCATAATATTAATAACATCTTTGTTATTTATAAAAATACTAGAGACCCAGTGCATGAAATTCATGCACTGGAGGGGTCCCTCATCTTGGCCTGCACCCTCTCGCAATCCAGCAGGCAGACATCTAGGGCTCTCACAGTTGCCCTTCACTCCCTACCATCCTCCTACAGTGGAGGCGGAAGAGCCTCCTGCCACTGCAGCTGAGCTTGCGAGCTGTGAGACAAGCTTCTGAGCAGCGCTCCCCCTTGTAGGAGCACAATGACCACCAGGGGGCAACTCCTGCATTGAGCATCTGCCCACCTGGTGGTAAGTGCACGTCATAGCAACTGGTCATTTCATGGTCTTTCCACCATTTGGTCGATTTGCATATTAGGGTTTTATTATATAGGATAGCAAATTATTTACAAAAGAAATGAGTTGATATCTGGGATTTGGTTTAAAATATTCTAGAAAAAAGGAGTTGAGAATCTAAATGTTATAAGATTGGCAAATGTTAGTAGAAATATTTGAAAGTGAATTATGGGCTTATTAAGGTTGATTATACTACTATCTGTACTTTGGTTTATATTTGAAAATTTCCATAATAAAAATAGTGGGGGGGGAGGATGAAAGGGTAATTAAAGCCTACTCTGACTATAGTCGATTTCAGAGGGTAATATGGCAGAACTTTCTATGAGTGGGAATGTTCTTCCAACATCTTTTCAGATCTTTATATCATCATCACGTCTTAAATGACTCAATGTACTTCTTACAAAATAAATTAATAAGTATATTAATAAGAGCTTAATATTTAATATAGGTTTACACTAGATGTGTACATTGCTGGACAAGACAGAAATATATATTTGCCTTCGTAGATGTTACATCTAGTAGGGAGAAAATATGACAGAAAAGGAAGCAAACAAATGGAATGACAATGGATAGTTACAGTAAAGAAAACCACCATGGAGTTAATCAAAACAGTGTTGGAAAGAAAGCGAGCATAGAAATTTCAGATTGTGATGAGAAAGTCTCCAGGTGGCTCATATTGAAGCTCTGACCTAGCAAATATCAAGGAAGAGTGAGGAAAACAAAAACTTTCCAAACGATCAACAGATACTGTCACAGGCAGAATTCTGAGATAGTCCCCCCAAATTCCTGGCCTCTGGCATACACACACCTTTGCCCGGTTGTTCAATCAACACCAATCTAGGTGCTGCAGAGAAGGGATGTTGCAGATATAATTAAAGTTCCAAATCAATGGACCTGAAGGCAGAGAGATTACCCAGAGGGGACTGACTTGATCACATGAGCCCTTTAAGAGAAATGGCTGGTGGGACAAGTGGAACTGGGTGATTTTGCAGCCTGAGAATGATTGGGTGTGTTGCTCTTAGCATAAAGATGATGTAACCATGTGGTCAGGAATGCAGGTGGCATCTAAAAGCTAAGAGCCGCACTTGACCGCCAGAAAGTAAATAGCCTTAATTCTATAAACATAAGGAACATGATTTCTTGCAACATGACTGAGCATGGGAGAGGGTTTGTTTTGTTTATTTTTCTCCAGAGGTTACAGAATAGCTCTCAGTCTGAGTGACACCTTGACTTGAGCCTTATGATCACCTGGGCAGAGAGCCCAGCCACAATATGTCAGACTTCTGACCTATAGGAATGAGTCCTTTACACATTGGAAAGGATGCTTTTCCTGGGAGGTATTTTAATGTGACGAATGAAATGTTCTTTCCTTTAGAAAAACTGACTCATAATAACAATATGAATGGCCCATATGTCAAAGGAGATATTTGTGGCAGGAGAATACTTTAGGTCCCATTTCATTGGCACAAATAGTCTGGGACTCATAACCCCAGGAAATGAGAGTTTGAATGCAGCAGTTCATGTGGTTGTAAATTTAACAGGGCTCAAGTACAAGTTAGAGGTAGGGGCAAGGATGAATAAAATGTCAACAGTGAAGAGTATGGCATCTTGAACTTTGTCAGAAAGTTTGTGATACTGAAAATGATAAATTAGAAGGGGCAAGACTGAAGTGAGAGGGCTAATAATTTGAGCCATAACCCTGATAGTGTGGCTGAGGGGTTGATCATTGACCTATGAACCAGGAAGTCACAGTTCAATTCCCGGTCAGGGCATATGCTCAGGTTGCAGGTTCAATCCCCAGTGTGGGGTGTGCAGGAGGCAGCTGATCAATCATTCTTTCTTGTCGTTGATGTGTCTATCTCTCTCTCTCTATCTCCCTCCCTTCCTTTCAGAAATCAATAAAAACTATTTAAAATAATAATTTGAGCTACATGCAAATACAAGGTGTACAGCAGATAATGGATCGAAGTGCTGCATAGAAACTAAAAAGAAATTCTGAACCGGAGTAAACTAGGTGGCAGTCATTTAAATAAAATCAATGGATGCATTTGTGAAGAGGGGGGAAATAAGAAATCAATATTTCTTTCTAACTTTATACTTCCTGACTTATGCTGGTAGCTTGAATGAGGCTGTATTGGGAGTATTTAAGCCATGAACATCAGCAAACACTACAAATCAGTTCTTCTTCCTCAACCTCCCCAAAGAACTAGTAGTTAAACATTTACTGACACACTACTGAATACCGATGTCAGGAATGCTAAGTAGAACCAGCTACCAAATAATTTAAAAACGTCTAAGGTAGTAAGCTGTCACAGAAGAAACTCATGAAAAATGTGTGTCCTCTGTGTAAACTGCTCAGGATGTTTAAAAAGTATGAGCGACTTTGGTGCTCTGAATTTGTCATTAACCTGAAAGCATCCTGTATAATAAAGCCTAATATGCTCAGAATCTAACCTTTCCTTTGACCTTTCGACCAGTCGCTATGACATGCACTGACCATCAGGGGGCACATGCTCCAATTGGTAGGTTAGCTTGCTGCTGGGGTCTGGCTAATCGGCATTGGGCGAGATTGGCTGGACTCCCCTGGAGCCCTCCTATGATCCCTCCCCAGCCTCCTCTGGAGCCCTCCTGTGGTCCCTCACCCTCCTGGGGTTCATCGGCCTGGCCTGTGCCTTCCTGCAATCCAGGACCATTCAGGGAATGTTGGAGAGCTGGTTTTGGCTGGATCCTTATAGGACAGGCCAAGGGACCCCACCTGCCAGAGGGACCCCACTCATGCTGCAGATGCTGGGGAGATATCACAGGAGGTTGGCTAAGGCATGTCCAGCCCATCTTACCCAGTCCTATTCCACTGGCCTCCTTCTAATTAATTTCCTTTCAATGGGTCACTAGTTTTGAATAAAGTAGTGGCCAACAGGCAAGGAATTGAGCAAATACTATGTGCTGAGAAAACAGACTATGAAAGCATACTATGATTTCAATGCAAAAGACAAATTATTTGTTGGGATAATAATCAGAAGATGCGATTATGCTGGTACTATTCCTTTATCTCTATGGGCCTCAGTTTCTCATTTGAATATCAGGGGTTTGGACTAATCCAGCTCTGTTGGTTGAGAATTGATGTTCCAAGATATCCAAGACATCAGTTAAAACTAAAGAAATAAAACTCTAGCACCCTCACACCCACCTCCACCTGCTTCAACCACACTTCTCTAATTGCATCCTTTCCCCCGTGAACTCTGTATCTCTAGCCATCTCTTCTAGGAATTAAACACATGCATCATCTCACATTTTTGTACAGGTATTATTTAAGAGAGAAATGAGATAGTCAGCTGAAGCTGATTAATGTGCTGTCTCTGAGGTGGGGAACGGAAGAGAGAATTGTATTAAGCAAAGCTGCCCCTCCTACTTCATCCCCTCAGCTCAAATTATTCAGTCAGTGCTGTCAAGACAACTGAAGTGACACCTTGTAGGTGAAATTTTTTTTTCTTTTTCATGCTAAATTTTTCAACACCCTTATAATTATTTTTTTTATCAGATATTCATCCAGAAAAAAAGCTTAGCTCTTCTATCTCTTCTGGGGGGCTTCACAAATAACTTGTGAAGATGGAATCTCCTTGGGAACATATTCATTGGCTGGGTTTCCCTTGAGTATCTGTCATTCAGAAGTTTGCTCTGGTTTGCTAAGTCTGAAGCCAGAGAGGTGGCTCAGAGTTCTGGCAAAGGGTGGTCGAATACCTGTGGCTGAAACTGCCCAGGGGATTGGAAACCAAGGACGGCTTTAGCACTCACTGAGGGAGAAGATAGGCTGCAGGGAACTCTGAGTCCTCACACGGGAGCAAGCACACTTAACTGCAGATGGGAAGTGAGGATTCCCGAGTCTTGGCTAAGTTCCCATCTCTAACTGACAAGATCAATGACAGAGTAAGAAACTCAAGAGCATATAAGATTAGCACACCAGAGGGTGTAGATGTGAGTAATAGAAGATGGTGGAAATGGAAAGAAACTGAGGAATATTTTGGAAGTACTGATATGTAGATTGAGCAAATAAGAGAACTAATAAACTCAGGGATGACATCTTACTTAGGAAACGAATAAAATGGGGAACTGAAAGATATATTTGATAAGTGTAGTGGTCAGACAGGCCAGCAGAATGCCAGATAAATATGTCATTAATAAGACAAAGACCAACTAACTCTCAACTTTCCAAGCTTTCACAGGCTTCTCATGGTCAGTCCCAAGGCTGAGATAATATAAACTGCCTAACAAATCAGCTGCCTCTCTCTCTCTCCCTCGCTGGATCTTTCTCTCTCCCTTCATCTCTCTAAAATCAATAAAATATATCCCTGGATGAGGATTAAAACAAAAATTAGAGTAAGGAAATGGAGAATGCTAGAAGGGGTGCTATTTACATAGCAGAGCCACACTTGCACATGCATGCATGCGCATACACACACACACACTCCAACTCTCTGAGGTGGCCATTTGTAGTATAACTTGAATGTTGTAAGCAAGTCATGTGACAGCTAAGGAAGCACATTCTAATCAGAGAGGGCAATATATGCAATGGTTCTGCAGAAGTTGCCAGCTTGCTTTATTTTAAGGATATCAAGAAGGCCAAGATGGCTAGAGCAAAGGAAGTTTTATGAGGGAAGTCTAAATAATTATATGAGCTTGATACTCATACATATACTTGAAACTCAGTATATATATATATACTGAGTTTCTAAAATATCTTCATTATTGATCATACACTCATACACTAGGTACTGGGGATATAAACTGTGAATAACTCAATTGATTACAGCATTATCCTAATACATCAAGGTTGCAGCTTCGACTTCCTGTCAGGGCACATACAAGAAGCAAGGAATGAATGCATAAATATGTGCATTCATATTTGGACCAACAAATAATCAATGTTTCTCCCCACCTCTAATAATCTCAAAGCTATAATAATCAAAGCATAATATACTAATTAGATCAAACAGCTAAATGATCTTATGGACATCATTTCAGACATCCTTCCTGATGTATCTGTGGCAGCAGGGGCTGAGGCAGAAGCGATTAGGGGTGATCAGGCAGGCAGGCAGGCGAGCAGTTGAGGTGATCAGGCAGGCACGCAGAGTGGTTAGGGACAATTAAGCAGGCAGGCAGAGGGGTTTAGGGGTAATCAGGCAAGCAGGCGAGCAGTTAGGGGTGGTCAGGCAGGCACGCAGAGTGGTTAGGGACAATCAGGCAGGCAGGCAGAGTTGTTGGGATGATCAGGCAGGCAGGCGAGCAGTTAGAAGCCAGCAGTCCCAGATTGCGAGAGGGTGCAGACCAAGCTGAGGAATTCCCCTCCCATGCACGAATTTTGTGCACTGGGCATCTAGTCAATAATAAAATAAACTATGAATAAAATAATTTATATGCTACAAGAACTTCTCAAGAGAGATCCAATATGACAACATTGTGAAATAGACATGCAGTCTTTTGGTTTAAATGGATTCTGGCAGGTATTTTCATCTGATCACTGGTCTATGCAAAGTTAAATGAGAGAGAGACTGAGTAGGGTCTTTGCTACTCTGTAGCTGTGTAAGTTTGAGCAAGTTACTTAATGTTTCTAAACCTATAAATCCTCATTTGCAAATGAGTATGGCAAGGTTTTATTTCTCATAGACTAATATGAATATCGCTTCTGTTAATTAAAGCAAACTACCTTACAAGATGTTGTCACTGAGCATGTGTTCAATAAACAAGAATCCTTTTTTAAAAAGGTAACTTACTCCATATGCATGTAGAGGTGTTGGACTCCAAATTAGTATGTGTCAGAAAAGTAATTATGAGGGAGAACACTTCAGATCAGAATGGAGGCAACATTACAAGAAATGCAAATCAATCAACAAGATTCTGTAGCAAATGAGACCTTCACAGCCTCCCTCAGAACCCCTTACTTTATTTTCAATAAAGTCTAGTCTTCCACGAAGTGTTAAGTCTCAACAACACATTGACACGAATGAAGATAAGCCTGCTAATTTTGTTATGCCTGTGGTCCTAAATCTCACCTCTTTAGAGCCAGATCTTTCCTAATAGTTCTAAGTGGAGGAAAATGTTTCGAAGTGGAGGAAAAACTTTCTATAAAATCTATTGGATAGTGATTTTATAGAAAGTTTCATTTGTGTATACATGAAAGGAAAGAATAAAAGAAATAAAAATATTTAAAATAGGTGGTATAATTTGGGCTTAATAGTATTTAACAATAACTACTCATCAATAACCCTAAAGAGGTGATGGACAGTTTGCTGATCTAAATAACTCTAAAAGCCTAAAGGCAAATGAGTTCTACTTAGCCCTGTACTCTTGTTGATCAAGTTGCTGCCCACAGGGCTAGAGGTTAACAGTTATGAAAACCCCTACACATATCTACTGGGATGGAACAATTATGTTTATGGATGGCAAATGGTTAGAGCCAGGGTAGAAAGTTGCAGATAAGCAAGGAGAGAAAGCTACAATGCTTTGGGTAGTAACAGATTAGAATTGGAGACAGCAATATGGACTCATATTTAGCTTAATATCATTGAGATACAACATATAGAGAAATATTTGTAGATATGTATATCTGCATAGGTCAATATATTTGCTAGTGGCCTGGTGCTTGCAATTCATGCACAATGGTGGTGGGGGGAGAGGGTCCCTCAGCCAGCCTGCACCCTCTCCAATCGGGGACTCCCTTCCATCTAGGCCTCTTCAGTCCCACAAGGGATCAGGCCTAAGCAGGCAATCAGACATCCTTCTCACAATCTGGGACTGCTGGCTCCTAATCACTCACTGCTTGCCTTCCTGATCGCCCCTAAATGCCTCTGTCTGCCTACTTGATTGCCCCTAACCCTTCTGCCTGCTGACTTAATCACCTCTAACTGCCTTCCCCTGCCAGCTTAATCTCACCCCGATTCTCTCCCCTGCTGGCCTGATCTTGCCCGCAGTTGCCTCTGCCTGCCTAATTACCCCTAACTGCCCTCCCCTGCTGGCCTGATCTTGCCCCCAATTGCCGTCCCCTGCTGGCCTGTCTCTCTCAGTCTCTGTCTCTCTTTGTTTTTCTCAGCAGTCCTGCTTTCCTGTGTCTCTCTTCCTCTTTCCCAGCTGGGAGGGGGCAAGGCCAGTGGGTGAGACTCCATCCTCTGGCTACCCTCCCTTCCATCCAGGCCTCTTCAGGCCCAGTCTGTTTTGTTTCTTCATTCTGAGCAAGGCTCTGAGAGTGAACTGGGAGGGAAGGAAAGAAATGGAGAAAAGGCTGTGACCTGGTGGGCACTGTGTGTGTCTGTGCATGTGTGAGGTTGTGTGTAAGTGTGAGGGTCAGCCACACCTTCCCTGCCACAAGTCCCCACCCACCAGAGCCTGCTGCATGTGCAACCTGGGTGTTAGGTAGAGTCTCCAGTCATTGTGGATGTGATGGACCCAGGGTTTTTATATATTAGGATATATTTTCTTGCTCAGTTAGCTGAGAAGGCCTAGAAGCAATGACATCCCAGGTGTAGCAAGCATATCAATCACCCAGATCTTGGTTTCTGATAATATATACATATATATGTGGGGGGGTGTATATACACTAATAAATGAGAAACGTGCAAATTAACCATCATTCTGCTATACCCACCAGCCAATCAGAGTATGCAAATTAACAAATATGGTGCTTAATTTGCATATGCAGATATAGAGTGAAAACTGAAGACAGCACAGAAGGAAAAGGGAGGGAAAAATAAAGTGAGGCGGCTGTGGCAGTGGAAGGGAAAGCGCAAGGTGGTGGTGGCAGCAGGAGGGAAAATGCAGGGAGGGTCGGCAGCTGCAGGAGGGAAAGTATGGGGCAGCAGTGGTGGGAGGGAAAGTTTGGAGTGGGGGGCAGCAGTGTGGGAGGGAAGGGAAAGCACGGGGCAGCAGTGGCAGGAGGGAAAGCACGGGGTGGAGGGCAGTGGCAGCAGTAGGGAAGGGAAAGCACAGGGCGGTGGTGGGAGTGAAAGCACAGGGGGTGCGAGGGCTGGCAGTGGCAGGAGAGAAGCCTGCCGGAAGCCCTGTTCTTGCAGGAATCTTCCTACAATGGGCCTCTAGTATATATATATATATATATAAGGCTAATATGCTAAGTGTACTTCCTACTGTCCAACCGGTTGCTATGATGTGCACTGATCACCAGGAAGCACATGCTCAACACAGGTGCTGCTGTGACACACACTTGCCATTATAAGGAAACAGCAGTATAGACTTTGCCAATAAAGCAACTGTCGACTTCCTCCAAGTGAGACACAAGTTCCACCACCACCCCAAGTGACAGCCCACCAAATCACAGCCAACACTGGCAAGACCCCATGGCCAGCCCAGAAATGGTGGCTGTGGGCGTTGGGTAATGATATCACATAGCAATGTCCAGCTTCCTCTCCCTAGCAACTAGGATTTCTTCAGCCCAGGAACATGACTTGCTTTATACCCAGGTGGAAACATTTACACTTTAACCAAATGTCTGTGCCTCATCTCATTTAATCCTCATAGAAGTCCTGGAGTAGGTAGATAGGAGACTCAGTGGGATTCTATTTTCTTTTCATTAGCTGGAAAAGAGAGATTTAGAAAGCTTAGATAGTTGATCCGACTGAAAAGAAGAAATGGTAGATCTTGAAAATGACTTCAAGTTTTCTCACTGCACAGAATATAGTCAAACACTGCTGCAGTTAAATATTTTATCCTTTGTTCTCCCTGCATGATCTACAATAATAATCTGCTTCATGTTGATATTTACTGCTGTTCTGCTGACAATTACCTGAAAGAGAAGTTGGGGTGCTTCACTGAGCTGGAAAAAGTTTAACTAAATCAGAAAGCAGGTCTAATTTTAAGCAAGTTTATTCTATAAATATAAAAGGCTAAGTTGACTCATGCATGTGTAATACATATAAAGCTCTCACTGGCGCAAATCGCATGCATGTGTTTTCCATCTGTCACTGTCGATTTTGAGTTTGGTTGACACTTCTATTAGAGAGAAAGCGTGAATAGCAATATTAAAATATTTCTTCTAATTAATTTCCTTTCAATGTGCATGAATTCATGCAACGGACCACCAGTTCTCTAATAAAAGAAACCAGGACTCCTCAGAGAAATGGCTGATTCTAGAATAAGAGCAGAGAATGCAGAAGATGAATCAAAAACACCTCAGTAGCAAGGAAAACAACCAGCAGAGAAGTATACTAGTACAAGGTGGTCCTGTAGAGTTCTTAGTGCTGGAAAATAAGAAAGTGCTAAAGCACACACCATACACAAAGGCAGAGTTGTATCCAAGGGATACAGGACCAAGCTGCAAGAGCTTCCCACAACCAAAGATGGGGCATCTGATTAAAATTGAAAAAAAAGGAGTATTGGGTTTTAATCTAAGGAATCAAATAACTATGCATGAGTCTACACTGATATAAATAAACAATTGAAAAAGCAAATATTTCAGCCATAAAAAACAAATTCCAAGACAGAAGAATTACAAATACTTTTACACAATAAACTGCCTTTACTGCAATGGAACATAATTCCTCAGGATTTACTTATGGAAAGGAAGGGAACAAAAGAAAAATTGTACAGTGGTGAAACCTGACAAACGGTACCTCATGACATTGATAGGATGTACCCTCGATATGATGTGATGAGAATGACACTTTCCCTCTATGTTCTTTCTCTAAAAACGCTTCGCCCCAGTCTAATAAGAGAAACACCCCAACTGAGACACATTCGACAAACAACCTGGCCAGCACTCCACAAAAGCTGTCAGGTTGATCACAAACAAGGGAAATTGGAGACACCGTCACAACTAAGAGGAGCCTGAGGAGCCATGAGGACTAAACGTATGATAACCTGGATGCGATCCTGGAACAGGAAAAAGGACAGCAGGGAAAACTGAAGAAAACCTGAATAAAGAATATTTAATTAACAAGAACATAGCAATACTGGTTTGCTAATTGTGACATATGCCATACTGGTGCAATATATTCTTAACAGGAGAAACTAAGTGTGCCCTGCACAGGAGCTCTCTGTGCTGTGTTCAAAATAATTCTGTAAATCTAAAATTAAAAGCTTATTTTAAAATAACAAGTAAAGGACGGATTTTTGGAAAACAAGATATTAGAAAACCTAATCAAGAGTTTATACCAATATTGGTTCAGCATCTCTAACTGTGTTTTCCATGGAACAATAGTCATGTAAGATGCCCTTGGGAAACAACAAATCATTTCTTTGGTCAAATAATTTTGAGACAGGCAGCAGACTGCAAGAGCCTTTAGAGAGTCATAAAGCACATTAGAATATTAAAAAGGCTAATGCATCTTAGGGAAAACAATTTAATAGTGTTTACCACAGCGTTTCTCAAAATTATTGTAACTTTCAAAATTTATTGTTGTCTATATCTTCTAACATCTGTGGGGATAGTATTCCCTAGATTGTACTTTGGGAAGTGATCCTTGTACTTGTCTATACATTATTGAAATCAATAATGAGCTGGCCATGGAGAAAATAGGTGATAATCTTGAGTTTTAAGCTGTTGTAGGATAAGATGTGACAAAAGAAATGTTGGGTGGCTAATCTGCCAAGTAAAAGGCTTTGCTATCAGAACCCTGTTGCGGGGTTGAAGACGATCGGTGTGGTCAGAGATAGCAGACCTAAACCAACAATGCAAAGTCACATACATACAGAAAAAGTGGCTTCAATATGATCCCTTCTAGAAATTGGACCTGTTTCAGGAACATTTCTGGCAGGCACTGTACTCTCAGTCATAAGAGGTATTCAAGCTTAAGATAAAGAATGTAGGGATAATGTCCAGAAGTGAACTAGATTAGAGGAGATGACCTTTAAGATCTCACCCAATTTTATGGTCCCACTTATGTATTCATCCATCCACAAAAGGATTAGTCCCAGTTATGTGACCAGTACCATGTCTAAGTTTTTGTTATAAAACATAGACTGCTCTGCCCTGATCGGGTTTGCTCAGTGCATCTGCCTGCAGATTGAAGGGTCCCAGGCTTGATTCTGGTCAAGAGCATATGCCAGCTTGCAGACTCAATCTCCAGCAGGGGGCATGCATGAGGCAGCTGATAGATGATTCTCTTTCTTCATTGATGTTTCTCTCTCCCCCTCTCCCTTCCTTTCTGAAATCAATAAAAAAAAAAAATAGGCTGCAATGTTTGTCCCCACTCCCATGATAATTTAATAGGGAGTGGGGGAAAAACAAGTGATATGAAAGAATAAAAGTTGTCCCTATAAGAGACCATGCAAAAGGTTGGAAAGATTCCCCAGGAAAGGATAATCTAATAATAACTGTAGACACGCAGGTATGTGGCAAGCGCTGAGCACATTTATATGTTGAGTCATTTAATTCTCAATTTACGAGATGGACTCTATTATTGGGGACCAGCTATAATGATAAGAAATATTAATCATGCTCTGTTAACAATGATTGCTTTGTTCTGATTAAAGAAAGCACGTTGCAACCTGGCTGGAGCTGTACACAGGACCTGGGAGCTCACCTGGAAGTTCAGCCCATCCTTCACATCCAGGTGCTGTCTGATTTCATGAAAAGATTAATAACCATGTTGCAGAAACCAGAGGAGCCTTTTGCAAACCCCAGGCCTCTGCAAACCCCCAGCCCTTTGCATAACATCAGCCTACACTGCCTGTAAACTGCCCATTTTGCATACCTTTTCTTATCCCTTTTGCCCATTTGGAGATGCTGTGGAAAGGTCTTCAAAACTGACTGGAAGTGAAAGAAGTGAGATCCATGGAGATGGCGTGGCATATCATGAATGAAACACATTTTTGGCTTGAGCTACTTGGAGATAGAAGTGGAAAGGACAGGAGGAGAGGCAGGGATTCAGATTTGGCTGCATTTGCCATCTGTACCATTCTAGAAACATGAAATTTCAAATTCTGGGTGAATCTCTGGGGTTAAGCACTATCCATGGTGTCAGATTCAAGGGGAATTTACTCTTCTTGCAGGCAGCATACATTATTTTTTAAAAAGGTTTTATTATGGAAATCATCAAATACATACTGAAGTAGAAAGAAATCCACAAATATTAATATTCTAGATTCTAAAAATTAAACCCACAGCCAACCCAAATTTTATATATACCCACAACTATTCTCCACTCAGATTATTTAAAGTAAATTCCTGACATGATATCCTATCTTCCATAAATATTTCATTAGACCTCCCTAATGAAATAATGATATTTTAACAAAATATTTTAAAAATTAAATAAATTAAACAAAAAATATTTAATGATATCAGATAATGTTCAAAGTTTTCCAATTGCTTCTTATTTTCATAGTTTGTTTAGGATCCAAATAAGGTCCATACACTGAAAATGATAGATGAGTTTTTTAAATATCTTTTAGTCCATAGGATGCCACTCCATATTTTTATCCTATGTATTGCTTTAAAAAAATAACATTATTTGTTCTGTATCATTTCCTATAATCTATTTGCTTACTGTATTTGGTGATGTTCTTCACCATTTCTCTATTTTTATATATACTATATGAATTCATAGATTGATCAGGTTCAAGCTTGGTTTTTTTATGTCAAGATTAGAAAGTAGTACTTTGACAGAATGAATCATGTAAAGATAGCATTGTAGGTGGAAAAATAAAGCCAGCTGTTTCTCTTTCTTTTTCCAGCATGTGACCCTGGAAAGTTTATTAAGTCATCCCACATCTCAGCTATCACAGTGAAAAAAATATACTAATACACATTACTGATATGAAATTAAGAATCCAATGATTATTTTGTACTGTCCGTCAAAATCATCTGATTGTTTACTTGTTTTGAAGTTCAAATGCCTCAGCCATACATTAAAATAAACTAATCCAGAATTTCTGTCCATGTTTTTAAAAATCCTTATGTACTTCAACATACATCACTTTTGTGGAGATTTGTACTAGACAATAAGCCCGCAAAGGTAGGAGCTATGTCTTATTCACCAAGTTCTAACTGATAGCGAACATTTAATGAATATTTTTGAGTGATAACATGATTGAATAGATACAAGGGTGGGTAGATGTAGATGTATGCATAGCTGGTAGTATAAATAAATTGGTAAGTCAAATAATTATAAAGGGTTAGATGACCTCAAATTATTAAAAATTATGTTAATTTCAGTATAACATAAGAAACTATTAAAATAGTTGTGATGTAGGCTAACATGATAAGCACACTTGATATAAGTTCATCAAAAGAATATTAGATATAAGGTCAAAATATTAAATAGAACAGTTTTCAATAAAATGGGACTTGGGTGTTAGCATAGGTAATGCCAGAATGTCTGTGTAAATATGGTGGAAATGAATGGAATTGCTGAAAGTAACCAAGACAATTTTTATTAGCAAAACTATTTGTATGAGTAGTAATTAGAGAACTAAGCCAAACAAATTCCATTTTTTCTGACAATGAACATTCAGGATGATAGCATTATTGAAGAATCTCGCCACACGCAAAAATTACATGCCAAAGATGTTATAAAAGTTGGGTTATCAAAGCAATATTTTACCTATCCAAACCTATCCTGAGTTCCACATTCACTAAAAATCATCATGGGCAATTGACTAGTCTTATATAATCACCTTTGTTAACCATAAAAAGTATTCATCTAAGAATTAGCTCCAAAAGCCAAGAATTACTAAAACTGAAGTGAGTGAGTATGTGTTTGGAGTCCCAACAGCTATGAAATCATTGTACAATTCTACTGTGACTACCAGTATTTGTCTTAAGATCTCCCGCTCTGTGTTCCCACATTGCAAATGTTAGCCTTTGCTATTGCTTTTAGTTGATTTGATTTTGACATTTAATTGGAAAAGATTGCAAAAGATTGATTTTTCTACCACTCACACTACCTGCTCTGTTTACCTAGCAGGATTGTTGTGACAATAAAACATAAAGCAATGTGTAAAAGTATGCTATAGTTCATTAAAATGTACTAATAGGAAAAATTACAAATATAACCATTCATCATCATCACTGCAGCACTGTAACTGGAGAATGGTGACAGGGGTTAATCAACTCTTTTTTGTGGAAGCACCAGTGTCAGTTATTACCCCCATCAAATGATTCTCTCTCACACACATATGGAAAGGAATCAGGCTAATCCTATTTAATAAAGAGGGAATATGCAAACTGACTATCATGCTATGACAAGATGGCTGTGCCCACAGCAGAGGCAAGGATCCCATAACACAAGATGGCTGTACACACAGCATAGGCAGGGATCCCATAACACAAGATGGCAGAGGTTAAGTTCTTGTAATGAACCTTAATGAACAATCAGCAGGGACCTGAGTCTGTGTGGCACTGGACTGGGATAGAAGACCTGACGCTGCACTCCCCTCCTCCCCGCCCCCACCAAGTGGGGCTTGACAGGGGACCTCAGGCCATGTCCCCCACTCTGGTGTCAGGTCAGGAGACCTCAAAGCACACCCCCTGCCCAGTTGGCCTTGATCGGAGTGGGGCTGGTCGGGTCTGGATCTAGCCCAGTGGGGGTGGGGCTGGCCAGGTCTGGGTCTTGAGTGATTTCGAGGTGTGCGTGAGTGGGTGGATGGGGAGTTGACTCTGGGTCCTGTGGCATGCACCAGACTCTGACAGAAGGAAGGTTTTCATATACATTGTACTAATTTTCTTTCATATCTGACACTTCGATTATATAGAAAGGGCAAATAGCAATATTAAAATATTTCCTCTAATTAATTCCCTTTTAATGTGTGTGAATTTTGTGCACTAGGTCACTAGTTATTTTAGAAAATCCCACAAGGAAAACACTTGAATGGTCACCACAGTGAACAGGTGATGCCCTTACCCAGCAGAAAAATAAAGATTAGAAGAAAGAAAAAAAGCGTTGCCTTCTCTTGCTTTCTCTCAGTATGTGTCAGTATGACTTGCTTTCTCTCTCTCTACCCACCAAATCTCTGGTTAATGCCAACAGAGCGCATATGAGAAAGGTCACCATGAAGTGTAAGGAATGGTCACTTTGCTCTAATGATGTGGGTTGACTTGGCAAGCCCAGGCGTTTGGTTCCCCAGCTGTACTTGGTAATTAAAGATTATGTACATAGGTTAACTGACTCCTCAGGGGAAACATGAAATGGCTTCCTTTTGCTTCATTACTGCAAGCTTG
Source organism: Lasiurus cinereus (assembly GCA_011751065.1). NCBI lineage: Eukaryota > Metazoa > Chordata > Mammalia > Chiroptera > Vespertilionidae > Lasiurus > Lasiurus cinereus. The sequence continues at coordinate 3,352,354 of JAAGEH010000124.1, forward strand.
CTTTTCTTTCCCTGTGGATTTCTCTCCATGATTTTCTCTCTCTGAGCTACTATGTTTTTTTTTTTATACCTCTAACTACTATATGTGTGATCTTTGGCAACTCACTTAACTTCTCTGAAGGTTTGTTTTCTCCATTTTAATCTAGACACAATTTCTGCCCTACCTCATAAGGATCTTCGTGACTAATTAGGAAAATATATTTGAATATGATTTATAAGTTGAAAGAGACAATCAAATAATGAGGTATAATTATTGTAATTTGGTGTCTGACAATTATTTTTTCAAGTTTTAAATTCTATCATGCATAATAGATTCTTTAAATACAGTGACTAAGTCTTCTTTGTCTGGGATGTTTCCTTGAGCACCAACTCGAAATGATTGGTAGTGCTGTTTGAAGTTCCAGTTGGGAATAATTTTAAGTTCATTTATAGGTTCTGTGGGAAAAGAGCCTATGACCAATGAGCAGCATCTGGAGAGAGATGCTGGACACGGTAGAGAGAAGTGGTGTCAAGCAGAGCATGCACTTGCTAGCTTTGTATTGTGCTCTATAACAGTAACACAACATAGAGGTACATGGATGAAAGTCAGTCCCATTGAAAAGTTGGAAGATTTTACCTATGTATCTGGATTTTTTAATATTCTCTTGAAAAAAAAAACACACAGAGGAAAATTCAATAAAACTATACTTGCACTTGCCCCATGACAACAATGACTGAGAGCTAAGTAGACTCATTTTTCCTTTTAGATGAAATACATACTCTCCAGCTTTACCCAGTCTCTAACACTCCCTGTTGCCTCCCTCCAGTCTGTTCACCTCATTGACTTCATTTTCTAATGTTTTGCAGGCAATATTATTTCTGATTGCTGCCTTAGAATTTTCCTGCAGAGACTTGCAGCATGCCAGATTCATTTGCACAAGTCTGACCACAACAAACACTACTGGAGACCAAAACTCCAAGAGATGCTCAGAAGTGCTGCATGGGGCAGGCTTTATCATCTCAAATCCACACTCTAGCCTGAAAATGTCAATGTCATTATGCATTGATCAAGCCTTTTAGCAAAAACTGCATTCAATGAATCATGGCCGACGTAATGTAGCCAACTCGAAAGTTGGGAAAAGAATCTGTCCCCGTTTTCCTCTCCCTGCAATCCCTCAGCACTGTCAGGATCCAGCCAAAAGCAAAGAAAGAGCAATATAAAATGAAGTGAGTAATCCACCATTTGTTGAGAGAACATAAATTAACAACTTGTTATGATGTCGCCTTTTTAAAGTAAAAATCTCCACAGACAGGTTTAATGTGGAGGAGTGCATTTGTTTTCCTCTAATAGGACATGTTTATCGCCCCCACCATCCTCCTACATCCCCTCTCAGATCCCTTCTAATTGAACAAAGTGGACTTAAATTGAATTAAACTGTCAAAAATAGTCCACTTATATTGATGTATCTACTTCCCCAGTTAAAATGGATTAATTTTGGTGCAATATATAAGAAATGTTGAAGGAGTGTATTTCTTGAACTGGGAATATGTTGCATGCTCCTCCTTGGCAAGTAATTCAGGTAAGAAAAGCAAAGGGAAGGTGAGAGTAGAGCAGGTCAGTGAAGGAATAGAAACACAGGGGGTGAGTTATTTTAGAAAATAGGGGCAAGAGCTGGAGGAGATGGCTGTGTCTGCCTTAGAACAAGAAAGGAATAATCCTCTTTAGCTTTTTGGAGGGAGTCTTTTTTCAAATTAAATGTGAAAAACCTATCTTAAGTTTGATAGAGTTAAAACGCCCCACACTAGGTATTTTACTGATGCCTCACATGTACCAATGTATGCTTTTATATATGTGGGCAGAGTTTACATTAAAAAAGGAAAAGTAAAGTTTAAACACTGATGGTGATCTTTTTAAAAATATATTTTATTGATATTTTACAGAGAGGGATAGAGAGTCAGAAACGTCGATCAGCTGCTTCCTGCATGCCCCCTACTGGGGATGTGCCCGCAACCAAGGTACATGTCCTTGACTGGAATCAAACCGGAGACCTTTCAGACCGCAGGCCAATGCTCTATCCACTGAGCCAAACCGGTTTTGGCTGGTGGCAATTTTTAAAATACAATATCAAGATGTCTTGTGGTCTTTATAGTAGTCATGAGCCCAGTGCATGAAATTTGTGCACAGGGGGGGGTGGCTTTGTCCAGAAGGATGACCAGAAGATGTCTGGTCAACCCAGTCTAATTAGCATATTACCCTTTTATTACTGCAGATTAATCAACTCAGACAGCCATAACAAAATATCATAAATTTGTGTGTCTTAAATGTATTTTTCTCACAGTTTTGGAGTCTGAAATTTAGGGTCAGGGTACCAGTATAGAATCGTACCATATACCAGAAACTGGTGGATCAATTGCCAATCAGGGCACATGCCCAGGTTGCAGATTCAATACCCAGTCCCAGTGAGTGCTAGAAATAATGGAACAATGTCTCTCTCTCTCTTTCTCTCTCTCCCTCCCTCCCTCTCTACCTTTTCTTTGAGATCAATTAAAATGAATGATAAATAATGTTCTCTAAGTATGGTTTTAACAGGAAAGACATTAGTGATCTATGAAGTGAAAAATCATTATAACACATACAGATATTTAAAAAAAAGTATCTATTGATTTCAGAAGAAGGGAGAGAAGGAGAGATAGAAACATCAATGATGAAAATCATTTATCAGTTGCCTCCTGCATGCCCCTACTGAGGATCAAACCTGAAATTTGGCAATCACATCATGACCTTCTGGTTAATAGATTGATGCTCACCCACTCAGCCCCACCAGTCAGGCCCCCTTTTTATCAATACCAGGCACCTAAGGTACATTGGCAAGATCTCACTCCTAGAGGAGTGTAAAATTGTCCAAACTTCTTTGCAGCTAGGTTTCTGAATATGAATTTGTTTCTGCTAATTGGATGTGCTTGCACAATCTTTTGAGGGCAGAAGTGGGGCAGAGGCATCTTCCCGCAGTTCGGGCTGTTGGCTGCTGTTGAACATGTTTGCAGAGAAGTGGTGGTTTGCTGCACAGGAATCCAGGCTGTGCACAAGCAGCTGTGGCAGAGGCAGTAGCCAGTGACCTGTTTTGTGGGAGCTGGAGGGGATTTGTGGAGGCAGCAGTTTCCTGATCCCTGGGACACAGCTGTGCCATGGTGTCCTAGAATTCAGTTGTGGCTGAGGGGGCAGTCCTCCCACAGGGCAGGGAGTCTTTCCCGGGGCCCCACTCCTCCAGCTTTCTGATGATTTCCCAAGCACCAAGTCCCTGTGCCAAATTCTTTCTTGCCTAAAATAGCAAAGATCTAAAAACATTTTGGATCCTCTACTTTCAATGAAAACAATGCTGCACAGGATCAAGTCTGAGAAGTGGGTGAGGTATTGTGGAAGGCTCCCTTCTTTGAGTTTCAGCTTCCTCTTCTGTAGAACTGAGACCAAAGAGTATCTGTTCATAGTTACTGAAGACAAAAGTAGCTGTGTTTCCCGAAGATGGCCAAAGCATTTCCTATCCTTCCTGTGGCCTTGCCACTTTCTGCCCGACCTTTCTCTTGAAGTGGAACTGACCTCTGAATTCCAAGGTCAAGGCAAAAATGGTGTGGGGCTGCAACCCCACCCACCCCACCAGGGTTTCCAGCTCTAGCCCCGCCAATGCCACTTGGGGCTTGCTCTGGCGACGGGCCTTGCCCTCCTGGCTACCTTCCCCTCCCTTCTGTGGCCCAGGATCTCACTGCACATTATGGCCCACCTGCTGGTGCTTCTGGGCTTAGCAGGTGGGGTAAGAGCCCACTTTGGGCCTTGCACCTCCTGGCTCCTGCATACCGCTGCCCCCTTTGCCCTGTAGTCCCTATTCCTGCTGCTGTTCCAATCAGGGCCAGACACCCAGGTGCTGTGTGTGGCCTGAGGGAACTGCTGTGAACACCAGGAAAGCCTCTCCACCCCATCCCCAACTCCAGCATCCTGAGCCCCAGTTCTACTTCCACCAAAGGACATCTTTGCCCATGCAGCTGCCCAACTGAGACTTAGCAACTCCAAGGTCTCAGGACCCCAAATTTCTGCCAGCCAAGGTGGTTGGCCAGCTGGCCCTGCCCTGAGATCAGGGTGTTTGGGGCAATCAGGCTGGTTTGCTGGCCACAGTGGCTATCATAGCAACTGGTCTTTAGGTCATTATGGTCATGATGTTGTTACAGTCTCTAGATTTTTATATATATAGATTGTTAACTCCATGTATACCGACTAGGTGCCTACAACAAAAAAGGTATTCAAATGTAATAACTAGTTCTACCTTCAAAGATGCTATGATTTAGTTAGCGAACAAAAAACAATTACTATCATATTTCAGGCAGACAATAATTTAGCACTTAGGCTGCAAGTATAAAGAGAACAGAAGAAGGAAATCAATATGAAACTGTATAAATTGGAAAGTGTCCTCAATGGGGTTCACTTCTGGAAGATAGAAAATATTATTTCATGTTTGTTAGGGGAAATTAGACTACTACTGGCCAGTCTGTCTTTGGCAGTTTTGAGAATGCCATAGATATTAAAATAAAATTAACCAAATAGTAAGCAAAACACCTACTTATACATCACTGGGCAAATGTCCATATTTCTTTTCATAGGGCTCTGGCAAATAGCAAAGTAAAAATTATTCCATAAATATGAAGATAAACCAGGCCTCGAACCTCCCTCCTATTTTACAACTCTGTATTGGAGTCCATTTTTCAGACATGCCCTGCAGAAGGAGAGCAAATTAAGAAAGTTCTGAGGAGCAGTCACTTAGTTTATCATTCATTCTACATATGCTTCTTAAATATGTATTCTAGGTAAGAGTCTAAGGATTAGTGATAGAGGCATTAACAACTGAGACCATTTCTGATCGCATGTGGGATTACAGGCTAGTGGGGAATAAAAATGGTGAAAGTTTACAATATTCAACTTCAGTTTCAATTTTAAGAAAAAGTTTACACATTCAAGCTTCTTGGAGCAGTAGAAAGTGTCAGAGGAAAAAGATATGCTGAGGTTAATAAAAGACTACAGGGAGTCCCTGTTTTTTGTTTGTTTGTTTGTTTTTTTGTTTTTTGTTTTTTTAAATACAATATCCTTAGTTCCTAATGAAATTATCCCAATGAATGCCCTAGACCAGTGGTTTGGCAAACCCCGGCTCATGAGCCACATGTAGCTCTTTGGTCCCTTGAGTGTGGCTCTTCCACAAAATAACATGTGAGGCATGCACATACAGTGCAATGAAACTTCATGGCCTATACCCAGAAGTAGGTTTTCGGCCTGCACAAGTCTATTTTGAAGAAGTGCCATTAGAACACTCAAGGGGCCAAAGAGCCTGTTTGCTGACCACTGACTATTGTCATTTAAATGAGTAATGTCTCCTCCTACATCAATTTCTCCCCCACCTCCTCTACTTCTGGAAGTAGATTTTATTTAAACAAATTGATTAGTACTACCAAGGAATAAAAAGGTAGGAATAACCCTGAAAGACAAACTAGGAAAATATTTATTGAGTACCTAATGTGTGTCAAGATCTTGTATTATTAGATTCTTTTTTTGAATGTTCAATAGGAAGTAGAAATCATTATCCTGCTCTTTTTTTCACAGGCAAAGAAAGCATCACAGGAACGGCAAGGATACCTAGAGTGGCAGGACTGAGATATAAACCCAAATCCATATCCCCACTCCCAAACCCAGGCATCAATCAACATTAGTATCGATGATTAATTGGGCCAACCCCTCCTAGGTTTCCTATGGAAAAGGATGTTAGGACACAGGAAATAACACAGAGGCTCAAAGAGATCCCCAAGGATTCCTGACCAAGGTCCTTTTCAGGTATCTGCCAGTTCAGTTCTCTTGCAAACGTCTTTCAGAATCCCTTGGGCCTTTACTTGATTATGCTCTGCCTCTCTCCAGGTTCCTTGCTGTAATTCCGCCCCTTGGCCCCTTGCAAATGGAAACTGATCCAGCCTCAAACAAGCTGTCACTAAGTGAAGATTTTACTGTGATTATTGCTAGGGAGAAAGATATTGCCTTTTCTCCCTCCTCCTCCAAATGCCTTATTTGCAGACTAGAAATCATGGGGCATGTGTCCAATTGATACATTCCCCTTCAAATAGCAGATCCAACACAGAAGTGGGATGCAAATTTAATTATTCCACATGTACAGAACAGAAACAGAATCTCATTGTTAAATTTGTTCTCATATGTCAGAAAGATTAAAAACAAAAGATGTTGAAGTGGTTTGTGTGAGCAGAATACATTTCAGTTCATGAAACTGTGAGGCAATGAAATAAGGGCACCAGAGGGCTTATTTCTACCACATGGAATTATTACTTCCAAATGTTTCTCTTCTCAGAAATCTTTGCTCCTCTCCTATGCACCCCAAAAAAGACTTCATCAATTCCTTTTCTCTTGGGTAGTTTCTCCAAATAATCCCCTCTGAGCCCCTTATGCTCCAGTCAAGTCCATCATTTACATTTTTAAGGTAATTTGCAATAAAATGGGGGTATAGTTAATTACCTAGAACATAAATATGAGTCTAGTTACTTGATCTCTTCTGCTGTTGTTTCTTGCTCCATAAAATGGGGATAATAATAGTATCCACTTCCTAGAGTTTTTATGGAGAAAAAATGAATCAATGCAAGTATTGTGCCCACAACAGTGCCCAGAACTTGGTAAGCAATCAATAAACTGTAGTTATCAGAACACATTCTATACTTATTTCTTTTGCCTCTTCAGCACATATGTCAAGACTCAACTCAGATGTTGACTTTGCTGTGTAGTCCATTCATTAAGCCGGTACTTAACCTCAATGTTAAATTATCATAAAACACTGTCTGTCACACTTTTCACACTTTACATTTTCTTCCTACATAATGGCCCTAAGAGCAAAGAAAAGGGATCATCTTACTCCTATGAACTAGAGAGGATGTAAGTGCTTGTGGATCAGTCAAATGAATGAAAGGACAGGGCGTGTTTTGATTTGAAGCCTTGAGGACTTACTATGTGCCCAGACACTGTGCCAAGAATATATTATCTAATTTAATCTTTGCAACATACTTAGAAGTAGGCTGGTTTTATTTGCAGTATATAGATAAGGACATGGAAATGCAGAGAACTAGAATAATCACCTTGCATAAAGGACACAATGGCAATGAGAGGTAGCATGGACATGAAGCTATGTATCGCTAACTCCAAAGATCCTATTTGTAACCAGTAAGCAATTCTGCCCTAGGACCCCAGGTTTGTGAAAGGACAAAGCATCATATGAAATCAGAGCTTTAAATTCATTGGATTTCATACAGGTAAATTCCTCTGTAACAAGGGATGCTACAGATCAGAAATCTTGTTACTGAGTTCCCATGATAAATGCTAGTTAGCGAAGACAGGAGTGAGAATAGAGAGTAGCCTTCCTCTCCACCCAACCCCTCAACTGTGCCTACTTATGGAAGAGTGACTGCTTTCTTGATTGGTCTAGATCCAGCCACCTCTCCCAACTCAGTCCCAGATCCAGCCACCCTCCCCCATTTTTCTCTGCTCAAACTGAGAAGCCTTACGTTTTTTAAGCGAAGTTCCCTTCCATTCTCAGCCTCACTCCAAAATTCTTGCCTAACCAAGCTTCATCCTCTCTAATCCTTCCTCTGGGAAGAGTTTTCCTGACCACTCCAAGGAGGACACTAACATCTATTCACCCACTTATTACCTAATATCTTCTCACTTTGCTGTATTCTCTCTGAGGGTGTGTACTTCATTCACAATTAATTCCCCAGACAGGCCACTCCTTAAAGAGAATTAAGAAAGAGAAGGAGGAGGCAGAGAGAGGAGGGGAAATGGTCTGGGATTATAAACAAAATGGAGCAGGAAAAAAGAATGTATATTAAATAGAACTCACATAGATTCTTGCTTAACTCCACATCCAGAGCACATATTTGTCTATACAGAACACTCCCAGAAAGTATAAAAACAAACCAAGAAAACATTTTTCAGGTTATCTGAAGCCTTATTGGTGTTTGAACAATGCCTCCGGATTTTAGGAAGCAGTTAACTAGCATTTTCCTTCTTCCTGCCTACACAAATCCTCCCTCTACTCCCCAAACATATAAAATAAATATAATTTAAGGCTGAGATTAGCTGGAGAAAAGGGCCACAGCATCCATCTCTCTCTTTCTCGCTCTCTCTTTCTCATAATGTGGATACAAACCTCACCTCCCTTGCTTTGCTTTTTACAGGGAATTATTTGTCCTAACAGTTTGGCCAGAGTCCAGGTCTTCCCAAACTTGAATTTGCAGAAGAATCACCTGGAGCGTTTGTTAAAACATTCCTAGCTTCTAACTTCCAAAGTGGATTCTAATCACATGGGTCTGAGGTGGGGTAGTACTTTGCATTTCTGAACCCCCCGGGCGGTATTACATTCCTGTACAACAGAGGAGCCTTCAGGTAGCACTGGATCACTGTGTCACCAGCTCCCAGCTCGGTGACCCTGCACTAATAATGTGAGAATGAGTGGCGAACCAATTTTAATGTTTTTGGTTTTTCATAATTTTATTAACGTTTTGACCTATTGGAGATCCTGAGTAGGTGCTAGTCAGGGGGGCTGAGTTCATATAAGAGATCTTGGCAAACAGTCATTTTGAGAAAACTAGACTACACAGTCCCAGCATAGATTGGAGTTCAAAGTACACTGGGTTCTGTATCAAACAAATTTATGTTTCAATCTCATCTCTCTATCCTAGCCATAACCTTATAGTTTCTATTTTCTCTCATAAGAAATGGTTATAATTTTACCTACTATGGTAGGTGATAAGCACTCTGTAAATATCTCTTATCAATGTAAATAACTATAACGAAGAATTTATTAGATAAATATTATCATTGTTTCCTTTTATTGATGAAGACACTAAAGCAGTGTAACTTAAGGTCACAAAGCCACTTAGCATTAAAATCAGGATTGGATTTATGCAAAGGTCAGCCTGATTCCCAAGCCTCTGTGCTTAGCCATAAGGCTACAGTTGAATGGGATCTTTGGTATTTGTGTGTGTTAGGTGCTGTTGAGTTGGCTCCAACTCTCAGAGGCCCTACAGAGGGGTTATGTCCTGTCCTCAACAACCCTGCTCATCTCATACCTGTGACTTCTTCTATGGAGTCAATCCATCTCGTATTTGGTCTTTCTCTTTTTCCTGCTGACTTCTATTTTTCTCAGCATAACTGTCTTTTCCAAAGAACCACGCCTTCTCAAAATATGCCTGAAGTAGGACAGCTTCAGATTTGCTACTTTTAGCAGAGGTGATTTTAGGATTACCTAAGAAAACTAAATGCAAACAGTTCCATGTAAGCAACCCTATATTTCCTTAACCCAGAATAGAAATCCCAACCTGAGCACAGCCATGGGCATTGTGGGGCTTCATGACCCCTCTGCACCAGAACAGCGAAGGCAGCTGACAATCATGCATCATTTGTGGATGATCATGGCTCCACTTGGCTCAGGCAAGTGATTCTTCATTGTCTCTATCAAATCAAACCAGCCCTTCCTTCAAGCCGTTTCTTCCAGAAACCACAGCGTTGCTTCCTCCCACCCTTAGCCCAGTTAGATTAACATTAATGATCCTTCCTCTCAGATGGGTCCCAGAGCAGTGGATCCTGCCAAGCCATTTTCTACTCAGAATGATTCTTGATCTGGCCTCTTGCTTGTGATGTGGCCCTTCCTCAATTTTGGAAGTGGCAGCTGTTTAACAGATGCTCACCCACTTAGACTTGGAAGGGAGGCCCTGAAAGAGGTGGAGAGGGTCTGGTAGGCCAAGAAGAGAGAGCAGGGCAATGCATATATATTGTAATGACTCCCGGAGCTGGAGAACACTGCTCCAGCCAGGGAAAGCCACCGGAGGGCTGATGGTTGACTTCACATGATGAAGACAGAGAAGTTATTTTACTTTTTTTTTTGAAATGTGTACAGGTACTGAAAATAAATTTAACTACTTCTTTTCCCTTACTTAAGAATGATGCACAAATCAAGCCCTGGCTGGGTAGCTCCCTTGGTTAGAGCATCATCCCATTACACCAAGGTTGCAGGTTTGATACCTAGTAAGGGCACATATAAGAATCAACCAATAAATACATAAGTAAGCAGAACGACAATTTTGTCTCTCTCTCTCTCTCTCTCTCTCTCTCTCTCTCAATTTAGTAAATTAAAAAATGAAGCACAGATCAAAAAGTGTAAAAGATATAAAGCCAAAAATAAAAAGTCTTAACTTCCTTTCTTCATTCCAGAGTTATTGTTTATAGCATCTCGTATATCCTAGAATTTGTATAAATGTCAAAATAATTTAGTATAAATATTTAGTATTTTAAAATCATAAATGGCATTACATCTAATACTCTGTACATTGTTTCTTCAACATTTTTCTTGAAGTATAATGCATTCATTTTAAGTTATAACTGCTTGATATTTTTATAAGTTGATGCTCAGATGTAAGTAGCTGAACTCAGATCAAGAAATAGAATAAAACAGATTTCAGAAGTTCCCTTCTTCACCATGATGTTTTATTTTATAAAGCAACTTGGTGATTGCTCCATTTCAGCATATACAGATCTACCATTTTCTTTTAATAGTTGTAGAGTATTTGAATGTATGAAAGAGCTGTCATTCATTTAATGAACTGGCTATTGATATACATTTAGGCTACTTCCATTTCTGCTTTGTAAGCACTGCCATGGATATTCTTGTATCTCTTTGCACAGTCCTAAGTCTTTTTTATAATATATTCTTGAAAGAAAATTGCAATCTATATTTTAATTGTTAAGAATGTTTTGAAATCGATCTGCAAGAAGTTTATACTCATCTAACCTCCCACACTGTTACAAATTTAGAAAAGTACATTTTTAAAAAGAACTGCTTGCTGAACATATATCGTTTAGAATTTAGTGATAAACAAAAGAGAAATAAAAATTACCTGTCGTCTTGTTACCTGGAGATAACATTATTTTTATAAACACATGAAGATCTTAGATTCAAGTAAGGAGGAAGGGTGTTGATTTGAAAAAGTGTCATAAAAAGACAGAATAGCCTAAGGATACAGGCTCAACTGATATTCTAGGACAGTGGTCAGCAAATTCATTAGTCAACAGAGCCAAATATCAACAGTACAACAATTGAAATTTCTTTTGAGAGCCAAATTTTTAAACCTAAATTTCTTCTAATGCCACTTCTTCAAAATAGACTCCCCAGGCCATGGTATTTTGTGAAAGAGAGAGACACATGTGGCTTGCGGGCTGCACTTTGCCAACCACGGTTCTAGGAGAGAAATCATTTTGGCAGCCCCTAGGGCCTCTTCTCTCTGTTTAGACTAACACACGTGTTGCATAGGCGGAAAGGGAGGACAGTATCCTGATCTGTAGGAGAGAGGCACAGGTGGCTGGCTAGCCGGGCAGTGGGACATGCTATGTTTCCTCTGCTGATAACAGATAGGCATTATGGGATCCATTCACCAGAATCCAAATTCTCTGATAAAAGAAATAAATCCTTATGCAATGTCCCTGAGAGGCAAACTCCTTTCTTTATCTCCCCACACATTTCTCACTGATCAAATAATATCTCTACTCAGTGTATGCAGAAGGAAAATGTTCAAAAAACAGTCTGTGAGGGATGTGATGTCACCAAACAGAACAACAGATAAAGTGGAAACACTCCTGCCACATCCATCTCCCTCTTCAATTGCTAGTTCTCCCTGTGGCACCGTATTTTTCAGCAAACACCTTGAACAATTCTTGTGGGGTATGTTCTTTATCCCCTCTACCTTCTGCCTTAAGATTCCAGGCAAAAGGAACCCAATCTGAAAAATATTTTATGGAGCAGAATGGGGTGTTAGAAAAAGTGTTGTGGGGGTCCCCCAAACCCCAAAATCACTTCTGAATCATGTTTTAATGATTGCCTCACAAAAGCCAGCTTCTGTGGTCAGGCACTACAATGCCTCCACCCCCCACAAAAACACTCTTATTCCATCCTAGATAATAATTTAAACCTTAAAGTGTGCTTTTCCTCTAAACTAGAATCTCCTAGAAACTTTTTCTTATTTGCAACCAAAATCTGAGCCTAAAGTAGTTTCAAGCACAAAGTAGTTGTTTTCTAAATGTCTGATGATTAAATAAATGAAAGAACTAACTTAACTTTATTTCTCTGCCAGACCATACTAAAGCTCCTTCCTTCTCTTATTCGCAAATATTATGAATTACAAAAACCTACTCTACTCTGCTCTAGTTTTTTTGTTTGTTTGTTTTGTTTTGTTTTTGCCTCTTTGGTATTTGACTACTGTTTCAGACAATATTTTAGCTATGCTTATGGGGGTTCATAAAGATTACAATTATTTAGAAACAACAAGCACAGCAGTAAAGTAGGCACAGTAAACAGAGACTAGGCCCGGCATTCAGATGGCCTACAGAGTTGGACTCATCTGCAGGTACTGGAGCCAAAAGGAATCAACATAGTTAATACTGGGCTGCCCAGTAGGTGTTAACGAGTGATTCAGACAGCAGTATCAGGAGGTGAGTTAGTGAGAGATGGAGGTCCTGCAGGCAATGATCACACACAGGCGAAAAACTCCAGTAGGACGCCAGGTTCGGAAATAGGGTTCTGGTTCTGCTAGGTCCATAAGTAGAAAGGTAAAACCCTCATCTCAGATGAGACTGTGGATGCTTGGAACTTGCTTTTAACTGGGACAGAAACACTGATAACCAAGGCCTGCATGCTGTAAACCACACAGTGCAGTGTTAGTTTTGCTCAGCTCAAAGTAGAATCTCACTTATCAGAATGGGGATTTGGAGGACAGGACAGGTTCCTAGGCCACACGCAGGGTTTCTATAGAAGATGGGAGAAGCCATCCCAGCAGGTCCCATTAGAAAGTGAACTTCAATAACCTGAGGCAGGTGAGGGGAACCAATTTCTTCTACTCTCAGCATTCTTCTGACTGTTCTAATAATCAAATAGACAGGAGATAAATTAGCAAGAGAAAAGAACCAGACTTAATACACGCATATGTATGGGAATCCCATATACATAACAGGGTCAGAGACCCCACATGCATAAGATGTTCAGAGATAGAAAGGGGGATCAGATATATAAGTCATCTTAAGATAGGGGTGAGGTAATGAGCTTCAAAGCGTCATTAACAGGATGATAAAATGAACAGACATTTAGTAAACAGAAGTTTGACCTGCCCTATAGATATTAAAGCAAGGGGCTGAAACTTTAAGCCTGAAGCTAGAGTTGCCTTTAGCTCAATGTAATATGCATAATAGTGCATAATACCGAGACATATCTTGGGTTTGCCAAATTCTGAATCCCCACATCTGCAAAGATCTGCTAATTCTGTTTGTGTAAAGATTGTACTCTGAAGGGCCTTACAAAGAATTTTATGTTTTGGTTTGTGATCACTAATGCAGCCTGTCTTTTTTGGCTCAGGATACTATAACGAATACCACCGAGTAGCTTAAAAAAATAAACATTAGTATCTCAGTCCCAGAGGCTGGAGGTCCAACAAAGATCAGTGTGTTGGCATGACTGGATTTTGATGAGAGCCCTCTTCCTGGCTTGTACATTCCCAAGCCCTTACTGTAGCCTCAAGTGACAGAACACAAATGAGCTATGATCTCTTCATCCCACTGGGGAGGCCCACCCTTCTGACCTCATCTAAATTTAATTACCTTCCAAAGGGCCCAACTCCAATGCTGTCACCTTGGGGATTAAGGCTTCAACACATGGATTTCAGGGAGTTGGAAACATTCAGTTCATAACAAACCCCTCTTAAGGTTGCTACACACTGAGCAGGAATCCCTAAGCTCAGATCATTTAGATCTCAGAAGACTAGAAAGTTTATTTACTTAACCAAGTGACTAGTATGTTCCTATTCCTCTATTAGTGTTGTTTGGGCTAAATTTTGTGTAGTGACTCTTTCTACTTGTTTCTCTCTCTCTATGAAGACAACTTTCATGGACTCTTCCTTTTTCTCATATTGCCTTTCTCTCTTCCTCCTCCCTACTCCAACTGTCAACATTGCTACTGCATTATTAGCTAGGACTTGTCCAATTAGAGGGCTCATGGACCTTGGTATTTCACAGTTGTTCAACAGTAATCAGATTGGCAGGTCCACGAGGATCTGCAGTCCCTGAGACACTGGCTGCATGAGCTAACAAGAAAAGATGAGCAATAAAAAGGAATTGGGAGAAAAATCAATAGCCTCACATTGGCCCTGTATGTCCAAGAGCATCTTTTTGCTATTGGAAACTTGCTTTTGTGATTGTAGGCAGTATTTATCCCTCTCCCTCTTGTCCATCAAATATCTGTCTAGAATCCAAAGTCTATTTGATTCTAGCATGTAAAGCTCTCTTAATTCTCTGTGGATCAGATTTCTAGTATTTCCTCTTGTTTCCTCACTGCAAGGCAGAGGCTGCTTTCTTCTTTAACTGACTTACCACAGGTCTGAAATATTGTGAGGGAGTTGTTGCCTCCATAAGGAGGTTGGTTATGATGACTTTTAAAGTTTATTCTAATTCTGAGTTTCAAAGATTTCATGGCTAAATAAATGTTCTGTATTTCTTTCCTAAGACTGAAAACTTGTTATTGTCCTCATCAGTATTTATTTATTCAAAGAATATGTATGGAGCACGTTGTACCAGATAAAAATTTATGCTTTGGATTTCATTAATCATGACCAACTTCCCTGCTAATTTTAGACAGATTCTGTCCATTGATCTGTCCCAGGCATCACATTTAGCAACCAGTCGCCATGCTTCCATATCCTATTAGTTATTTATTCCCATATTTCTCAAAATGTGATGTATAACTGGATAGCCACTCAAGCATAGTAAGTAGTTAAGATAACGGTCTCTAGAGTTGGAACCTACCTTGGCCACCTACCAAGACAGTGATCAAATTACTTAACCACTTAGATCAGCACCTGGTAGGATAAGTCCTGAATACATGTTAATTATATGAATCACTCAGATGTTTTATAAAAATTTAGATTCAGAGATTTTTATGTGATGGCATGAATATCTGTATTTGTTGTAAGAATAATTCTTATTTATTGAAACCTGCAGAATCTCTGAGTTTATACCCTCTCCTTACTCTTGTGAATGAGTCCAAATCCCATCCTTGAGAATTCAGTGTGGGTGGAGAACCACCAACCAATTCTAAACATCAACTGGGTAACTGAAATTCAATTCACTTCTGACACTATCTATGCCATTGATAGATTCTATGGGCAAACAGACCTTCCACAGGTCAAGGGCTCAGTCCTGCAAGACTGCTCTTCACTTAATATGCATGTCCCAAATTTAGGTGTTACATGTGCTTCAGACTAACTATTTGTAAATCTGAGGTTCCCACAACCCCTCCTTGGATCTCATTAATTTGCTAGAGCAGCTTTCAGAACCCAGGAAACTCACTGACTCACTAGATTACCAATTTGTTGCAAAGGATATCAACAGATGTCCTCATGGAGCTTGGGGCCCAGCATGATAGCATGTGGAAGCATTCTGGCTCACCAATCTGGAAGTTCCCAAAACCCTGATCTTTGGGTTGTTGTTGTTTTTTTGTTTGTTTGTTTGTTTGTTTGTTTGTTTTATGGGAGCTTCATTACATAGGCATAATTGTTTAAATCATTGGTTATTGCTGATTGATTCAACTTCCAGCCCCTCTTCTCACCTCAGAAAGCAAGGGGTGGGACTGAAAGTTCCAAACCTCTATTCATAATTGGTTCCCCTGGCAAACAGCCACCATCTTAAGGTGCTTTCCAAAAGTCTCCTCATTAACATAAGCCCAGCTGTGGTGAAAAGGAGCTTGCAATTAATAACAAGACACCATTTCACCTTTTTATGTCTTTGAGCGGATTTCAGGAACTGAGGACAAGAGACCAAATATTACAACAAAAGATGATCTCATTGTGCACAGGAAATGTCAAGGGTTTAGGAGTGTGAGCCAGGAACTATGAAATGACCATATATATATATATTTCTTATGTTCTTATAAATGACAGCATCACAATTGTCTTTTCCAAGATGTATCATTCAGGTAAGTTGTTCAAACTCTCTGAATCTCATTTTTTCACATAAAAAATGGGAGAAGTATTTCCAGTGCTCCTGTTAATGATTAATGAGCCAAAGATTAACTCACAGAATATACAGGGTTTGGCAAAAATAGGTTTACAGTTGCTCATTTGGAATATAATACAATCCGATATAATAAAAGGCTAATATGCAAATTGACCAAACTGTGGAGTGATCAGTCGCTATGACACACACTGACCATCAGGGGGCAGAAACTCAAAGCAGGAGCTGCCTCCTGATGGTCAGTGTGCTCTCACAGGGAGAGCACTGCTCAGTCAGAAGCCTGGCTCATGGCTGGTGAGTGCAGTGGTGGTGGTAGGAGCCTCTTCTGCCTCTACAACAGTGCTAAGGAAGTCTGACTGCTGGCTTAGGCCCATTCCCCAGGGTGAGTGGGCCTAAGCCATTAGTCAGTCATCCCCCAAGGGCTTCTGGACTGCTAGAGGACACAGGCCAGGCTGAGGGACCCGGCTCCTGAGTGCACAAATCTACTTTTGTCTCACCCTATACAATAAAATTAGAGTTATTATTTGCTACCACATATTATACATTGCCTTATATCATTTACCTCTCTTAGAAATGTCAGCAGGATTCCTGTTTTACTGATAAAGAAGCTGAGGCCCAGAGTGGTTAAGCTATTTGTACAGAACCTCACAAATAGTAAAACCTAGGGTCCCTATCTTTCTGATCTGATTTAAACTGTAGCTTTATACAACCTTTCTTCTCTCTTAGCACACTTCACTGATCTGACATTAGACTCTCATCATGACGATGGTCGCTGACTGCGATAGCAGAAGGTAGCAGTCAGGTTCTGATCAGGTTAGCGGGCTTAAGACCCCTGCCAGGCTAAAAATAGAATTTTAATGTAAGTTAGGGTTCAGCTCCTGAACTCTTAAGACTAGACAACCCCTTGGCTACGTCTCCTTGAAACTTGTTCTGAACCATGGAGCTCCGTAGTTGTCCTCAAGTGCTACACAAATGATTTATTATCCTTAACTCTCACCTGTAACCAACCAGCTCCTAATAGGATCCTGAACTCCTAACACCTAACCCATAGTATCTTGTGACTTTGCCCTATATAATCTGTAACCTACACACCAATGGGAAGTTGGGTCTTTCAGAGCACAAATTTAACCATCTCTGGAATGCCCAATTCTAATAAACTATGTCCTCTATTCACTGCAAATTTCAGCTCCTGCATTTTTTTGGGCCAGAATGCACAGGGAGACAAACTTAATTACTGGGGTCCTGTAACAATATTAAATGACACAGCCATGATTTGAAAACATAACTATTTCCAAAATCTAAGCACCTCATCAGTAGGTTAGAGTCTACTATCCATGGAGTATTTGTAGTAACATTTTATATCCAAATGAACACCAGGCATATACTATTACCCTGGGAGAGGCTTTTTTCTGAAATCAATAAGTAGGTAGGGAATGTGTGTCATTATTTTCTTCATCAGTACATTTTCTATCATTACCTACGTTTTCACAATGGTGCAGGCAATTTTGGAAAGAATCCAACATTGAACCCTTAAGAAGAAAAGTTTTCAGAATAAAAAGTAGTCATATCTGTACATATCACTTTGTAGCTTTGGCAACAGAGTATTTCTGGTCACCTTATGTGAATAAGGAAGTCCTACTGTGTATATATTCACTTATCTTTTTCACTCTCAGTCCTCTCTCTTTGACCCTACTTTGTCCTATTTAAAAGGTATCTTACACTAGGAATAAGTGGTGAATGAGACAGTAAAGGCCCCTGTCCTAGTGGCACTTAATATTAATGGGGGGATACAAATAAAATTGGGATGAAACCCACAATTATAATTGATTTTCTTTTTTTTTCTTTTTTTTAAATATATTTTATTGATTTTTCACAGAGAGGAAGGGAGAGGGATAGAAAGTCAGAAACATCAATGAGAGAGAGACATCGATCAGCCGCCTCCTGCACATCCCACACTGGAGATGTGCCCGCAAGCAAGGTATATGCCCCTGACCGGAATCGAACCTGGGACCTTTCAGTCTGAAGGCCAACGCTCTATCCACTGAGCCAAACCGGTCTCGGCCATAATTGATTTTCATAAATGCTATGAAGGATGGCATAAATTTCTTTGAAAGAATATGAGGAAAAACTAAAAATAAAAATTATAAAGAAAAAGGTGTTCAGAGATTAGGGGTCCATTTCTAACTGCTGTTAACAGACACATACAAAGTGTCTTAATGTTTCTTTATAGATTTCCGAAATGCATCCAAGTCCAATTTAAAATAAAGAATATCTTATCTAAAGCAGTGGCAGGAGCTTTGAAAACATGAGGTCTCCTAAGACCAATGTCCATGACAGTCAAAGTAGTAAATTTCTTCTGATCTAAAATGCTGTGATATTGATGTCCTTATCACTTTCTTCTAAACAAAATTATAAGATCTTCCCATTCACAGTATTCCTTACAGAAATAACTTTAAAAAGTCCCTTTGAGAAGATACCACTGTTCTCTTATTGCAGAAACTTGCCTCATCAGAGCTACATTTGATTGACCAGGGTTGGGCAGTTACCTCTCAAAACAGCCAATTAACAGACTGCTCAGCATCTTGTGAACCAGTCTAACGTAAACCATAAGCTAAACAAATTAGATTTCCAAATTAGATTTCAACTCTAAGAAATGTGAACCAGCAAACACTCAGAGAATGATGTTGATAGATGTGGGAAAGCTGAGATGGAACTCCTTTTTTAAATATTTTTTATTGATTTCAGAAAGGAAGGGAAAGGGAGGGAGGGGAGGAGAGAGAGAAAGAGAGAGAGAATATCATCGGTGATGAGAAAGAATCATTGATTGGCTGTTTCCCGCACACTCCTTACTGGGGATGGAGCCACCAACCTGGGCATATGCCCTGATAGAAAATCAAACCATGACCTCCTAGTTCATAGGTTGATGCTCAACTACCGAGCAACATCAGAGATGGAAGTCTTATAGAGACCTTGAGATAGAGTGGGAAGGACCTTGGGAGATTCTGAGAAAGTCATGTGATGAGAATGCAGGTGCTATGAGTAAGAAAATACTATGAGAGAAAAGATAAAGTGAAGGACAATGAAGCCAGTCTTTAGTAGTAACAAATGGAAAAGAGAAGTAGAGATCCAGAAAAATCTCAAGTATGTTAATTTTTGAAACCTTGAGTAAAATATCTACCAGTGCGGGCTGCCAGAATCTTCAGAACTTTGCATTGATTTCTCTCTCTGAGGGACAAAATGAACACATGTCATAAGGGAATTCAAGAATCAGGTTGAGACCAGGCTAGATAAATATTTAGGTGTTTCCTAATTAGGAGAGTTTATAATCAAGGTCTCAAATCATCAATACCCACATAGCTTAATATCTATATCAACATGAGCATCAAATAATAATTCACTCCGCAACCAAAATGCTTACCAGTGCTAAACGATTATGTGAGAATCCTTACCCAATTTTAGTCAAATTGCTTTACTAAAAACTCCCAAAAGCTCATTAAAATATTAACTTTATCCTCTACATGCCAAGACTTTACTAAGAGTCTGCCACGATAGTACATTTCCTTACCAAAGTAAGAAACTCAGCTTTTTCTTATCAGCAAGTTATTTTCTTTTTTAATTTCATGTGGTAATAATGTGAGACCAGCTTAGGCAAAAATAATAATAATAATAATAACTCCGTGTAGAATCTGAAAGTCCTATTACTTTCATTCATTTGCATAATATATTGTAAAAGCTGATCAAGTGACCTGAATTAATCAGGATGTCTATCCCTCCTCCCACCCACCCGTTTATTCTCATTCCATAATTCTATGCCATGTCATTTCTCCTGCTCCTTCTCTTTTAAAAATGGAGAAACTTCTGACCCTGTTTCAGTGTCCAGGAGTCTTCTTTCTCAACTGTTTAATAGTGAACATCTTCTTCATCTATGTAAACCTATCTCTAATTTATTTTTGTCCCATATATAATATATGAAACCTATAATAAAGTAAACCTTTGTTAAAAATCCCTTTAAATTATATAAACATTAGATTGATGTGCCTGGAAAAGATTATGTGATTTCTCTCTCTCTAGAGAGTGCATGTGTGCTTAAGTGTGTGTGTGTGTGTGTGTGTGTGTGTGTGTGTGTGTGCAATGTCACACACACATGCAATGTCAAAAGAGAAAAACACACAATCTTGTAAAATGTCTACTAACATCAGACCTTTTGCCAAACAGCAACCAAATTAAAAAATAAAGATAAATTCAAGTCCATATTTCAGAAGAAGTGAATGAGGAACTCTATTTCCAATGCAATAGAAATGCAAAGAAGAGGAAATCAATGCAAGCCAGTAGGTCTTGGATCAGCACATTTTAAAACAAAATGTACCTTTGTATCTAAAAATCTGAGAGCCATGAATATTTAACAGAGAGAGAAAAGAATGATTTTGCCAGCTTGTAAAGCAAGTCCCAAGGAAGCTTAAATTCTGCTGCTTTCTATTAGCTTCTCTACTCTGTAAACAAAATGAGTCATTCAAGGAAAGGAAAGGAGGGAAGTAAGGAGTGGGGGAGGCTGAGAGGGGACTTCTGAGCTTTGGCAAGAGGTAGACTCAGGAACAGTAGTGAAGAGAAGAGAATGATGGCATTTAACACCAGCCAGTGGTCATGAACCTCAGGTGAAGGATGGAGCAGCTGGAGGTAGTACGTGAAGAGAATTGTCAAAATCCCAACTGTTCTAGAAGCCAAAGGAAGCAGGGAGTGGCTATTTTAAAAAGATCTAAGAAACTGATTTGGCTGCTCCAGAATGAATGTTTTGTCCAGTTAATTGCTTCTTTCTTTCTTTACCTCTTAAAGGGGAGTAATACCAACTCCCAGCTTGAGAAGAATATTTTGGAGAGAAGTGAGATGCATTAGCCAAAACTATGGTAAATATTTGATGGCTGTGTCTGAAGCCACACGAGGGAATGTTTCAGAAGCTTACCAGCTTCATGGGGGCAGGGAGGAAAGAGCCTTACTGTGGCATAATTCAGGACTTTCATTATAGCCCAACCCCTGTCATCAGGACTCAAATAATTCTCCAAGAGGCTTGCCTGATACCCAGGAAACCACATTCTGCACGCTAATGATGTATTGATTCTTAGGCTATGGAGGCTGCATAAAAGGAAAGTGCTGATGAGTGGGCTGAGATGGTATAAGTGGGTGCATAGTTGCATCCAGCAATATTAATCAACAAGTTCAGCCTTTGCTTTTCTCCCCACATAACTTTTAACAGATGAATTCTGCAAGTATTCTGTGAGTTGAACTATGAACTGCGAGTCACAGGCATTGCCATCCTAACTCTACAATGTACACTACTCATAAATTTGAACAAGTCACTTCTGATTCTTTTATTTTTAGAGTGTGGTAGAAAACAAAACTACCTCTAGAGTTATTTGTCTGAATGAGGGAGGAGAGAAGGGACCTTCGTTATGCTTCCCTATTTATACTTTTCCTAACTACTCTGCATTTAGAGCCTATATTTCAAGGCCATAAGCTTTGAGTATAAGCTACCAGCCTTGCTGGAGGCTTTCATAGCCTGAACCAACCATTATCTAATTAAGAGGGAGCAAATCAAGTTGTCGAAAACCTATAAATTTAGTAAATCATAAGACTTTTTTTTAAAAAATGTAAGTAGGTACATAGCAACCCATCACCTCAAAGCCAGGCATGCTTAGCACAAGTTATCAGATGACCCTTGAAAAGGATTTCTCATTAAAGACACTAGCCCCAAGGCCATCAAGCTGGTCCTTAGTGCCTTAATTCTGGAAGAAAATGCACATATTCAAAGGAAAGAAGAAGGCATCCAGGCTGTCTTTCAGGGAGTCTCATGCGGCATTAGGCAATCAGTCTAAAAGCAAAAGTCCTTTCCATAAAGGGACACTTGACATCCATCCATTATCTACCTAAGCGGACTAATGCCTCTTTATGACTTCTTGGTGATCACACCAGAGCAGAGGTGCCATCTATACGAAGGTTGATTTTGTATCAGTTGAAATATGGGAGCCACCCAGGAGTTACAGAATAATGGATGCTCAGGGCTTGTCCTAGTGGAGATGAAGACCCTTGGCCCAGAGGCAAGTTACTGGGACCATATCTGCAAGTAAGATACATTCACCCCAGCCATGTGAGTAGGATCACTTATCAGATAGTTAATTTTTCACCGGATTCACACTTGTATCTGAGCACACAGGATAAAGAGTTGAAAAGACAGGTTCCCCTCCACACAACTGCCGTAGCATCTGGTGGGATCTAGAGATCTAAACAATCCTGTCTGGCCAATATAACTGAAAGCATGTCCAACCCTCTCATTGCATGAGGTGATTACAGAAGAGACTATATCTGAGTAGACACACTTGAAGGATAAATGGGGTTTATAAGGGTAAACAGAGGGAAAGCCATTCCAGGCTGGGGGAGCATTATTTATAATGCAAAATATTTATTATTATTATTATTATTATTATTATTATCATTATTATAACTACAGTCTAGGGCAGTGGTCGGCAAACCCATTAGTCAACAGAGCCAAATATCAACAGCACAATGATTGACATTTCTTTTGAGAGCCAAATTTTTTAAACTTAAACTTCTTCTAACGCCACTGCTTCAAAATAGACTCGCCCAGGCCGTGGTATTTTGTGGAAGAGCCACACTCAAGGGGCCAAAGAGCCCCATGTGGCTCCTTGAGCCGCAGTTTGCTGACTACGCCAGTAATATTTGATAATAGTTCCCCTAAGCCAGTAAAAAAAAAAAAAAAAAAAAAAAGGATTAAAAAGTGGCTCGGTAACTTGTAGGCAACTGCAAAGGGAAGGCTCACATTAAAGCAAATATCAGAAGCTGGCAACAGTCTCCCCATAACCCTAGGCCCGGCGCTGGGACCCTCAGTCCAGGAGGAAACTCCAAACTCACAGCCTCTCCCTGAACCCCACACCTGGCAGCCTCTTTGAAGACTAAGAGATGAGTTCCCAAAACATTTAGCTTTGAAAACTAACTAACGGGATTTGTTTCCATGATGCCCAGAAGGGCTTAAAGCAGCGGTTCTCAACCTGTCGCGACCGTTGAGAACTGCTAGCAGGGTTGCCTAAGACCATCGGAAAACACAGATATTTACATTGCGATTCATTAACAGTAGCAAAATGACAGTGATGAAGTAGCAACGAAAATAATTTTATGGTTGGGGGTCACCACAACATGAGAAACTGTATTAAAGGGTCGCAGTATTAGAAAGGTGGAGAACCACTGGCTTAAAGCAACTTGAGAAAGGGCTCTCAAAGGGCCCCTCTTGCTCTCACCTGCCTCAGGGCCCAGGGACTCTGGAACTTTCCACCGGAAGATGCGGAAGGCGCCTGGTTTGTGGCCCGAGGGCCTGGCTTCTCATTAGAAGCACATTGGGAGGCCTGCTGGGCTGTTTCTGGCACCACCTTTGCTCTCCCACCATTTTTTCCCCCCTTTCTTAATCTTATAGACCTCTAGGCTTCTTTTTCTTCTTCTTTTCTCCTCACTTCATTATGCTTTATTCTGTCCCGGTGGGGCCTGTCTCTCTACACGCTCCCGCCAGCAGTTTCCAGAGCGCCAGGGCCTCCCGCACGAGGGGAGCTTTTTCACGCCGCTGCATTTACGTCTGCAAACCCTGTGCCATATCTGGTCCCCGGGTTGACGTCCGGCCTCCGTTTTACGTCCGTCGCTCCGTTTGACGTTTTTACGTCTGGGGCTCAGGCTTCGCAGCTGCCGCCAGGGGACGCCTCGAGGCTCCTGGCTCAGGTGGCCCGGGGGCGAGGCCCCTGGGTCTGAGGGCCAGAACGGAGCTGGTGGCCAGCTGCCACCTCCAGGGCGCAGTGAAAGGTAAGGGACCCCAGAGCAGGGTCTTTCTGTCAGAGCGGACTGCTCGCTTAGGGCAGCGGTTCTCAACCTTCCTGATGCCGCGACCCTTTAAGACAGCTCCTCATGGGGTGGTGACCCCCAACCATAACATTATTTCCGTGGCTACTTCATCACTGTCATTTTGCTACTGTTATGAACTGTAATGTAAATATCTGATATGCAGGATGTATTTCCGTTGTTACAAATTGAACATAATTAAAGCATAGTGATTAATCACAAAAGCAATATGTAGTTGTATATTGTGAAATATTTATTTCTAATGACAAATAAATGAAATTTTGTCTTGAATCGTGGTGTAGCATGGGTAACAGTCTTCATAGGACAACAGTAAACTACATTGCTACACCGAGGAGCGGTGTGTTGGTTCCTAAGACCATGGGAAATAGGTGTTTTCTGATGGTCTTAGGCGACCCCTGTGAAAGGGTCATTCGACCCCCAAAGGGGTCGCGACCCCCAGGTTGAGAACCGCTGGCTTAGGGTCATAGCCCAGCCAGAGGGGCAGGCTCCTCGTTCCACAAGCATCTGAGGGCGACTACAGTCCTTGCCTCAGGCCTCGGAGGACCGGGCCCAGCCTTTCGCTGTCCCTGGGCCGCAGAGAGTGCAGGTGGCTGTGGGCGGGCGGCTTGTGGCGCACCTGGTGCTGGCTTTGCAGCTGCTGCCCCAGGGATGCCCCTTGATTGCCTGGCATCCAGGAGTCCCAGGGGACTGGAACCCTCCGAGAGTGGGGGTGGGGGGGAAGAGAGAGAGGGTGAGGGTTCTCGGCCAGCAGCCTCCCCAGGCACTGCAGGGGCAGCCAAGGGAAACAGCCCCAGGCTTTCTGGGCACGAGGCCTGTTGACAGCCCGAGGGACAGGCTTCAGGCTTGGCATACACCTAGAGCAGCGATTGTCCACCCTCTTCCCTTCATGGCACACTTACACTACTTACGAAAATTCTGTGGCACACCAGAAAGTATCTCTTGTGCCAGTCTCACCAAAAAAGGAAGAAAAAAAAAAGGATAGAATTTTACTTCATTCACACCAGAAGGCTGTTGTTATATGTATTGGCTGTTGTCTTTTTTTTTTTTTTAATTGGACAGTCTAAGGGAAAAGCGGTCAGCGGCCCTGACTAAAATAGTCAGGTATGGGTATTGCCTGTTTTAAAAATGCTTATGGTGTGCCAGGTGAAAATCGCTTACCTAGAGGCCTACAGACAGTGAGCTGGTGGGTGCCATTTCTGCATCCTCCCCCTGGTCCCCCCAGCTTTCCAGCATCTCCCCCCCTGGCAGGAGCTTACACACTTGTCTGGAGTCTCAAGTTCTGAGCCTGCTGTCCAGGAGGGTGCCTCTGGATCGCTTGGCACAGGTGGCCAGAGGGCTTAGGCTGGGGATCCCACAGCACCATATAAATGTACAGTATACACATGCCTACTTTGTTGGCTGCCGCCTGGGGCTCTGGCTCCCAAGTGCTGTCTGAGACTCCCCTGTTTGGAACACTGACAAGTCTGGTCACACCTCGGCCACCAGGAGCCATTAAGAGCAAATAGGCTGCTTGGAAAATCACAAAGGTTTAAGAGACAACCAAGAGCTAGGGCAGCGTTGAACTATTAGGTTCTTCCCCTCCCACAAGGCCTCTCCTGCAAGACTAGCAGAGGTGGCTCTTTATCTAAGGCGTTGAAATCAACACAGGGGAGTCACACAAAATGAAGAAACCCGTGTTCCCAACGAAAGAACAAAATCTAACCTCAGAAGATTAGTAAGATCATGGGTAGCAGGGATAGGGAGACACTCTATGGGTAGAATAAGTAGGGATGTCACGGGAACAGTGTAGGTGAAAGGGGACACTCTGAATCTGGATGGCAACAGTTGGGACGATATCATGTAAGAGAGACATTTATAGACCAGTCATGGTAGTGGAATTTGCACAGAAGTCTGTGATTGAAATGGTGAAGGGGTGAGGAGCACCAAAAGACCCCGTAACTGTATTTAGGCTGTTAGGGAAACATCCTTGCCCAAATAAAGTGATTTTCCCATTTCCCTAAGTAACTTGGGTGCCTCTATGTGTTAACTCTGTTAATACCACCACAAAATTATGCAATAGTCCACTGTGTTTTTAACTTAAAAGGACTGAGGAGCAGGGAGTTTTTCCTTAGCTTTTCTAGTAAACATCCCTTGAACTTCACTGGTCATTCTAAACACAGCGTATAAATCTGAGGGGAAAGTGGTAAGAGGCCATGAGACTTCAGTCCATCCTGCCGCGTGGAATGTGTTACCCCTACGTGGCAAGATTCTCTGGCCAAATGTGTTCATTATGATGGAAATGCCAACTTTGGGAACTTTGTTTTGGGGATTTACAATATAGCCCAAGAAGAGGTTAAAATAAGTGGTTTAATGTTCATTTGGGCTGCATAGAGGTCTGAGTGTGTCTTTGTGATTTTTGAATGTGCACTAAGGAGCTGAAGTTACTGGGCCAATTAAAATATATATATATTTGCATAGAGAACAAAGGAAGGACCTGGGAGTCAAAATACATAAACATGAGACAAATAAATAATGGCTTATTTACTTATTCAATAGTTGGATAATATGGAATTTCAAATATTATGAAAGTTACAGCGAATATAATCATAGCATTAACAGAGACTAGAAGTGAATTTTAATACTCAAGGATAAGTATTATGACCAGGGTTATGAAACGTTATAGAAGTGGATAGAAGATGCATCTAGCTATGAATTAAGTTTCCTATTAAGTTTGCATGTGTCATTAATAAAGGGAATCAGTAAGAAATGCATAATAATTCATTTTCTAGCCAGTATTTAATATTTAACTATGTTTCAGATGTTGCACTAGGTTTGTGATGGATTTAGGATGAGTCAGACACTGATATTCCTCTCTGGACATTTATAGACCAGTCATGGTGAGCTGTGGGCACAAGTAACTTTGAAATTAATGAGTCCATGCAAAGTACAGGACTTAATAGAATGAGAAGTGAAGTTCTGTTGAGAGATCTATCCCAAAAGGCTTCAATATACAGGAAAGAATCAACAAGAATGAGATAGGTTTGGGAGCATAAAGATAGAGGAATTCATTTTACTGGGCTTGTGAGAAGGCTGGCCAAGTGTCACCCAGGTCTGTGTATTTAGGTTTTTTTTAAAGTGTTATCTCCCCTCTGCTCACTCCACTGCCGTAAGCCAGGCCCTCCTTGTCTTGTTCCTGACCTGTTTTACAGAAAACCAGTCCCTCATCTTCTCTTTCAGACACCATCTTATCAGTTTCGGTGGCTGTAACAAAGTACCAAAGGTTGGTTGGCTTATAAACAACAAACATTTCTCAGAGACTGCAACCCAGTCTGCTGTCTTCTCATTGTAGTTTCACGTGGTGGAAAGCAGAGAGAGGAAGCAAGCTGTTTTTCTTGACTCTTATAAAGGCACAACTTTCTGACTTGTTCAAGGTTTAGGTTCATTATCTGTAAAATGAGGATAATAATACTTAGCTCATTGTGAGGATTAAGTGAAATAATGATTGCAAAGGATTTGGCTCAATTCCTGGCATATCCTATGCTCCTAATACATTATTTATATTAAAACGGTTGCTATTAATTAACTGTTTTAACCAGAGCAAGGCTCATCCTCCATAAACTTTATTTTTTTCCATCTTTTTAAGTAAGAAAAAAATGGGAATAAAAATTACCATTTTACCCTCCTCATGAGACTTTAGTAATTATCCAATTACATATATTAGAGTACTTTAAAAATATAACAAACCATAAAATTATTAATAATGAGTCTTACACTTCTCAGAACTTTAGGTCACTTGGAAAAGATTTGAGGTTGTGGCTATAAATTCTCTGTGACTAACATGAAAACTGTTTATAAGAACTCAGAATGTTGTTATAGTTGATTGCCTGTCATCGAAGGTTAACAATTATAAGATTAATACAGTCAAAAGTTTCCTCTTAATTGTGGCTCACATTACAAATCAGTTATTGCATTTTCTCCCCTCCCAATAACTGCTTAATATAGGGAGACTTATTAGCTGCTGTTCTGCCTCAAAGTATACATTTATGTCATCATAACTAGTCAGTCTTGAAGTGATAGGATGATGAAGGGGTTTCTGTCAAGATTTTGTCATTCAAGATTGAAAAGTAACCAGTTCTTTCTATCTTGCCTGGGTCATTGTAAAATCTTTAATAATACTGGATTAGACAAAGGAGCACTTATTTTTTATTTTATCAATAATAACTCAGAACTCTCAAACATTTAGCAAAAATACTAATTGTTAAAATATTAAACCATAAAATATCAATGCCAAAGCTGTGTCTCCTTCAAGATCCTCAGCAGTTGGTGGAATAATGGGAACTTATTTGCTAACCACTGTGGTCCACATCATTCCTCTCTCTTCCTGTTAAACCTCCTGTGCATTCTAATTGGTTTCCCTCTTAATTGCATGCCTTGCAATACAACTGGAACTGTTCCAAGTATGTAGTCAGCTAGATGATTTACTAGCAAAAGCAACTTAAAAATTACAAGTCCCAGTTTCTTTGTCTATGAAATGAGGATAATAATATTGCCCTGCCTACATAAAAAAGTGTTTGTAGTTCAAATGATATATTGGATGTGAAAATAATTTGGGAAATTAAAATAATTATTCAGATATTACTTAAGTGTTGGCATTCCTTGATTTCTAAAGTTTTTTTTAGTTCTTCTTGTTCTAAAGCCTCTAAAAACTCCTCATTTCTTCTCACAGCCTGATTTGTCATTGTTAGAGATGATAGTTGGGAAATCCATCTTTGTACTGTACATCGCTCCTCATGATACTGGCATCCATCTATCATGTTTTATAATATAAAATTTATCAAATTTAACATATCCAGATATTTGCTTGTCATTTTCTCTTCATACTGGTATGTGTGTTCTTTCTTTCCTTACATCTATGAGTGGCACCTGTTCATGCAGCCATGAGCCAGGTGTTCTTGATTTCTCCTTCATCCTTACTCTATTAAGTCCCACTGTCAACTAAATCTAGTCAAACATCCCTCAAATCAGACTATTGTCCAGTCTTGGATCATTATACTGGCATTTAAAGAATCTTAATAGAATCTTACAATAATTTAAAGAATGTTTAAAGAATGTCACTAACTGTCTCCTAACTGGCTTCACTAGCCCCTGACATGACTATCTCCAGCATATTCCCATTGCCACAGAGACTTTTATAAATAAAGCAAGGAGCCTACTCGTGCCTATGTTCCCAAAACAGTTCCCAAACTCAAGCATAGTTTACCACTATTTAGAACAGCTCTTAAATATAATGTGCATGTGCATCACCTGCGCATCTTGTTAAACTGTAAGTTCTGATCCAGTGTGTCTGGGGTGCAGAGCCTACTAAGATTCGTTGAGTGAGACACCCCAAGGTAGTGGTTGGCAAACTGCAGCTCGCGAGCCACATGCAGCTCTTTGGCCTCTTGAGTGTGGCTCTTCCACAAAATACCACATGTGGGCACACAGGTACAGTGTGATTGAAACCTCGTGGCCCATGCGCAGAAGTCAGTTTTCTTTTAGCTCTCAAAAGTAATTTCAGTCGTTGTACTGTTGATATTTGGCTCTGTTGACTAATGAGTTTGCCAACCACTGCCCCAAGGGAACAACTTGGGGAGCCACTCGCTGTCAGGGCAGTGCTCTCACCAGTTCCTATATTTTGCAGGAGCTCCAGAGTGCATGCCTCCTTCAGTTATGTGCCTTAAAAGTTGCACATGTCAAGCCCCCAGGTGATGCCAATACTCTCTCAACCTTGAACCGACCACATATGAAGCTAATCTTGAGTGATCACTACTTACCTGCCTATCTTCACCTCTCAGGATTTCTCCCTTCAAACCCTCTCCTCTATCCATATTTTAAATAATTTGTATTCTTTTTCTTTTATTTCTGGGTGTATGTTTTTTCTTCTTAAAATGATTTGTACCCTAAGCCTTCTTTACCTCTGACTTATATACTCTTCTTAGACACTGCTTTCTCCAGGATGCCTTCTCTGACTTTAACAAGTGGATTAAGTACCAATCCTTTCTCCTGCCATAACCCCTTTTACACATTCCTCTTTAGCATTCATTCATTGAAAATATAATATTATGTTTAGTTGTCTATCTCTACAAGCAATTTTTGTGGATTAAGGACATGAACTTACTTATTATTTCAGGTCCAGCAACGAATATATATTTTAGCATAGAGTAGATAATTAAAGTATATTTGATGAATAAGTGAATAATTGAATGTTTAATTTTATATTTGGGCTATCTTCTTAAATTGATTTTTAAAAAAACCTTTAGTAATATCTTCTCCTCCTATAATTCTCACTTTACCTTAGAGTGCTCTGTATATACTCAATAAATATTTCATATCAATAAAAATAGACAAGAGTTTGCCTTCTCGGAAGTCATTCAATGAATAATTGTTAATTATTCACCTGCTAGGTGCTGTGAATTCAGTGGTGAACCATAATAAATTCCCTGCTTTCACAATATTCATTATTTAGGTATTTTTTTAACATTAGACAGTTTTTAATTACATAAAGTTTAAAGATATGACAAGGGAAAAGAACAGGGCCTATGAGACCTGAACATAAGGTATCAAATAATTGAAGGTAGTGGAAAAGTAGAAGCAATGAGAAAAGGCAAAAGGGATGAACAAGATGAGCAGGAAACAAATGGGAATTTGAAGCAGATAAAAAGCAGCATGTAATCGAAAAGGTGCTGGACTTGGATTTGAATCCTGGCTCTTATTGTATGGCCATAGGTAAATTACTCTTATCTCCCTGAGTCTCTTACCCTCAGTCTGCAAAGTGATTCTAGCATTGCCTATCTTTCCAAGCCATTGTGTGGGTAAATAATGCTAACTTTAATACTGGTTGAATCCGAGAGTGCTAAAGGCAGTTGTGCATGATTTTTCTTCCCTGTGACATACATACTGTGCTTCCCTCCCTCGGGCTAAGATGATTTGCCACATTAGTATGGGTGAGTACCTTTGGATGCAATGCTCTAAGTAACTCAGTAAAGAGGGGAGACATGCAAGAAGCTGAGAGGAGCACGCAGAGAAGTCATGAGCAACATTGGGTCACAGAAAGGAGGGCTCCCTCTTGCAGTCTAATGCATATGGACAGGGCTATGATGTAGGGTGATTGGGATCTTTCTTCCGTGTTAATTAACCTTTCTCACCCTTACATGGCAACAGACAGTAGTTCTCTTACTCCCACAAAGGGAATGTAATTAGAACAGATGGAGAAAACACAGATGAAAAGAAACAGAGCGATCCACTGGTTTTATGCCTAGGGATTGTGTTTAGTGAAGGCAGGGATGTTTTGTTACATTATAATCCAGGTGTTTTCCTGAAATCCCTGAGTAAATCCAGCTGTTAAGGAGAGAAAGAGAAGGAAAATGTAGAGTCTGTTTGAAACTAAAAGTTCTTTTATTTCTCTCTCTATTTCTAAAGCCTCAAAGTTTTTGAAAGATAGATGCTCAATTGATGTTTAAAATGTGTATATAATAATACCTCCCTCTAAGACTATATCTAGAAACCAAGGAGTAGACCATGAGACCACAGAACTCTTGAATGCCCAAGCACAAAAAGCCTCTGAAATCATCCAAAATCATTTTATCAATTGGACTCTGAATTTTATAAACATAAACAGAGTCTAAAACTGCAGAGCGGATCAATGACAAAGTAAAACTAAAACCCATATTTGTACTATTTATTACACAACAGTGATTCACTCATCCCTATTAGAACTATAATTTGATTGTAGAATTAAGAATGAAGCAATGGGTGGGACCTGTAGAGACTGTAAATGTGGAGAATACTATAGGCAATTTAACAAAATCATATTGACTACATATTGGAGAAGATGCTGCATCAAAGTCAGTCTGTAGGCAATGTTGAGTGACAGAGGCACTCAGGGGAATGGCTCATGCAGAGACATGGTATAAGCAAAGAACTTCTGAAGATAACTAAGCACTTGCATGAGCTCTTGTTTTCCCAAATTTATTGAGGTATAATTCATAATTTAAAACTGTGCATGTTTAAGATGTACAGATTGATGATTTGACATATATATATGCATTATAAAATAATCACCACAGTTAAGCTAAGTAATATATCAGGAACCTCACATAGTTACCATTTTTTAAATTTTTGTAAGAATATTTAAGATTTACACTCTTAGTAAATTCCAAGTATACACTATATTATTAACTGTAGTCATATTATTGTACATTAGATCATCAAACTTACTTATCTTGCATAACAGAAACTCTGTATTCCTTGACCACCACTTTTTTTTTTTTTAAGAAAGCTTTCTTTGATGAATGAATGTGTTCATGATGAGAGAGAGACATCGATCAGCTGCCTCTGCACAACACCTGCTGGGGATGTGTCCGCAACCAATGTACATGCCCTTAACCGGAATCGAAACCTGGGACCCTTCAGACCGCAGACAGACGCTCTATCCACTGAGCCAAACTGGTTTCGGCTATCTTCAGGGTTTTAAAAAGTCCACAGGGCTTCTATTTTCTATGGATACTTTCTCTTTCAGAATTTAAAACCAAAACCACACAAAAATATCTTGCCTGCTTTGCATTCTTTTAGTATTTATTTGATAGACCATAAGTCTATGGATATTCTATGGTATTACTTGCTCAGAAACTCCATTCTACTGGAAAATGCCCTCGTTCCATAGGAGAAGAGACGAGGGTAATATGTTCTACTATGTTTTGACTACACCTGCCAAAGGTAGTCAACAGTGAGCACTTAACATGAGCTAGGCCACTTAGATTTCTGGTGAAATGCACATCCCTGCTCCCCATTGTATCTGAGGCTCATCTACATTTTTTCCCCTTTCAATGTCTTTTTTATTTAAAAATCTCTAGGATTCTGAGAGGCATTGGTTAGTTGATCCTTTTCTTCTGTCCTTCAACCAAGAGACCTGATTACGATAGATACAAGAACCCGACCAGAGTAGCTCAGCAGTTGAGTATCAACCCATGAACCAAAAGGTTGCCTGTTTGAGGTTTGATTCCCTTTGATTCCTGGTTAGGGCTAGATCCCCAGTAGGGATTGAATAGGAGACTATACATGTTTCTATCTCTCCTTTCCTCTCTCTATAAAATAAAATATATATATTTTAAAAAGACAAGTATCACATGATCTCACTCATATGTGAAATCTAAAGAACAAAATAAACTGTTGAACAAAATAGATCCAGAAACACAGAAGCATGGAACAGAGTGCAGAATCTCAGACAGAATAACTTGCATATATACATAACCCATGGATACAGACAAGAAGTGGTGAAGGCCTGGGACAGGGGATGGAGATAGGTTAGAAGAGGTCAATGGGGTGCGGGGGGCGGGGGCGTGGAAGTGATATATATGTAATACTTTCAACAATAAAGTTTTAAAAATAAATAATTTTAAAAGATAGATACAAGAATTAAAAAGAATTTTCATTGTCCCATTTATATACAAATGTATTGAAAATCATACAATCATATAAGCATGTACTTTCTATACATCTCTGAAAGTCTGATATCACCCCATTTTACAAAAGGAATAGAAAGTAGCCCAAATTTACATAGCCAGAGAATATAAAATCTGAATACAGATCTAAACCTGTCTTTTCAGTATTCTCCCAGTCCCTAGGCAACCTAAAGTTCATTGGAATTCCAGAAATAAATTAATTACATATAGAAAATACCAGAATAAAGAAAGTAAATGAATCAAGGAAACAATTTGATGGATGAAACAGTTTAAGTCCTTATGTTTTGAGACCAATTCCAATGGAGTGGAATGTGTTCCCCATGCAACACCAAGAAATTTTCCAGACACCAGTTGGGCACCCCATAATCCAAGTCAATTCATATACTATCTACAGAAACAGCATCAGATTCCACAGGTTGAGGGCTCAGTCTTGTAAGACTTGTCCCTATCGATCCCGTCACCCCCCACTTCAGCTGATAGTCACGATCCCTGATTAATTACTTCCTAATTAATTTGCTAGAGCAGCTGTTATGCCCAGAGTTCGGGGTCCCCAATAATCAACCACCAGGGAGCCTTTTCTGATGCAAGAGCAAAGAGTCTTTAATTCAACCCCGGGTTTGGCTCCCAGCCTCTTTCTGGCACAGCAGTGAGAGGAGAGAGCTAGCCCCAGAAGAACAATGGGTTATATGGGTTAGGATATTGGGCCGGCTTAAGGAAGTGACGAGGGTTACAGAGATTGGTCGCTGTGTTCCTGGAGCTTCATTGGTCCATTCGGGTGGTGGTTGGGGAAGTTAGAACATTGCTGGCACACCTGTGGCCACTCCCAGAAAAGGGAGGGGGTTTAGGCACCGGGCCCAGCCCTATAGGACAAGATGGAGTAGAGTTTGTTTCTGCTTTGTCCTTTCACAGCTCACAGAACTCAGAGAAATATTTCACTTACTAGATTACCTGTTTATTATTAAAAGACAGAACAGCCACACTAAGGAGATATGTAGGTTAATGCATGGCAAAGGGCACATTTCCCATGCCCTCTTCAGGTGTATTACTCTCCCATGACCTCCGCATGTTTGCCAACCCAAGAGGTCTCTGAACACCATTCTTTTAGATTTTTATGAAGGCTTCATTACCTAGGCATGATTGATTAAATCATTGACCAGTGACAACTGAACCAATCTCCAGAAGCTATCCCCTCCCTGGAGATCAGGGGAAGGAACTAAAAGTTTCAACCTTCTTATCTCAAGCTTGGGTCCCCTGATAACCAGCCCCTATCCTTAGGTGCTTTTCAAAAGTCATCTCATTAGCATAAGAAAAGAAACCTTTATTTCTCTTTTACTTAGGAAATTCCAAAGATTTTAGGAGCTCCCTGCCAGAAATCAGGACAAAGACCATTAATATATAGAAATTTATAGAAATATATATAGGTGTGGACAAAAGTAGGTTTGCATTGAGACATTCTTTTCAGTTAATAAAGCTATTGTAAAAATCAGAACCTGCATGTCTTTTGCCATATGAAAAGTTATAAACCTACTTTTGCCAACCTCATATATATATAAAGACCAAATACATACATCACAATAACACAGCTCTAAAATGTAAAAATATTTTCATTCAAGAGGTGAAATGAGCAAAACAAAGTGAGTGAAAATGCAAAATGTTGTAGGAATTTAGCATCCCTGGAGCAGAGCAGTGGAAATGAGACCAGAAAGTTATTTAAGAACTATATTGAGTTCTTAGTTGTCTTTGGAATTTTGTCTGTATTCCATTTGCAGTGAGAAGGCAATGACAGGCTTTGGGAAGGAAGGCAGATTCTTCAAAAGTATAAATTGGATTAGAGACAGAAGATGAAGGTAGGTTCATTATGCTAAGAAAACCATTTTTGTATCAAAATGTCCAGATTGGGAGTTCCACTTACACACCCTTTCTATCCAAATTTTAGCTCTTTGATTATATGAACAGCATCTCTCTAATTTATTCATTCATCTTATTTTAAATCCAAGTCTGATGCTACATGTCCAATACCAACTACTCACATTTCCTCCAGAGTCACCAGGGGTGATTTTCATAGTATTTCCATAGTATGTTTCAACACTGCTGTGGGTCCACCACCTAGTACTGGTGCTGGAAAGGCACTTTCTGCTAAATAGATTACGTTCTTCTTACTCCTTTATAGTTTTGCTGACAGCCTTGCTTTTGTCTTTATTTTTCTCTGTCATTGCTCTGGGGGGGGGGAGGGGTAGATAAGAACTTTTATATTCAAATAATTTTGTAAATGTGGCTTTTGCAAATGGGGACTGTTTCATTTTGCTGATGTTCTCAGTTGTTACTTGTGCAAACTAATTTTCCATGTTCTTTTTTTTTAAAGAAAAATTGAGGAACAGTTGAAAGCACCTTTGACCTAAATTCTAGGTTTAAATTAATGGGAAGATTTCAAAGGATAACAATAAATGAAAAATAATGATTCCCTTTTCAACATGCCTGGGTTATAGGCTTGATCCCCATTAGCAGGCATGCAAGAGGCAGCTAATTGATGATGTTTATCTCTCTATTAGTGGCCCAGTGCACAAAATTTGTGCCCATTAAAAGGGGATTAATTAGAGGAAATAATTTAATATTGCTATTTGCCATTTTTCTATAATAGAAGTGTCAGAGATTAAATAAAATTAGTAAAATGTATATGAAAACCTTCCTCCTGTCAGAGTCTGGGGTGCACCATGGGACTCAGAGTCAAGTCCCTGCCCACACACATGCGCCTCAAAATCATGTGAGATCCAGAACTGGCTGTCACCTCTCCCCATTGGGCTAGGTCCAGACCCATCCATTCCCACCCTTGTCAAGCTCCACCAGGCAGGGGATGTAGCCTCAGGGCCTCTGGCCTGGCACCAGGATGGGGACATGGCCTGAGGTCCCCCAGGCCAGACCAGGTCGGGGGTCATGCCTTGAGGTCCCCTGCCAAGCCCTGCCAGATATGGGACATGGCCTGAGATCCCCTGTCAAGCCCCACTGGGTGGGGAGGATGGCCTGAAGTCCTCCATCAAATCCCACCAGGCGGGGGTGTGCAGCCTCGGGTCTCCTGGCTTGGCACCGGGAGGAGGCACAGCCTTAGATCCCCTGTCAAGTCCCACAGGGGCGGGGGAGGGCATAGCCTCAGGTACCTGCTGATTGCTCCTTAAGGCTTCTTATGGGAATTTGTCTTCAGCTGTGGGTATAGCCATCTTTGTGATGGAGGGATGGACAATTAGCATATTCCCTCTTTATTAGATAGATTCCTCTCCCTTTCTCTCTCTCTAAAAATAAATTAAAAAATTTAAAAAATTTTTAAAGCATGATCTCAAAAGCATTGATACAGACATTATTAGCTCTTTATTTCTGGTTCAAGAACTAGAATGAAAAGTCAAACAAGAAACAAATGTATAATAAACCAAAACCTTACCTCAATCCATTCCTGTCTGGGCATTTCAAATTAAGAGATGATATCATATGACCAATTAGGTTGCTCCTAAGCCAATATCAGTATCTAGTCTCATATTATGCTATTAAAAAAAAAAAGATACAATGTTTGACATAATTCAAAATGTTTTGGTTAAAAAAATGTATTGTGTGATTACGTATCTTAATGTTCACTTCCATATGTGCAAGTCTCCATGTACAACCTAAGAACTTATTACTTAACGAGTGTTTTATATGGTAAAGTCAGAGCTGGGATTGAATCCAGGTCCCACAGCTTCCGGTTCTGTGTATTTGCCTTCATCCCTTTCTGCTGCCTCAGCTCTGCTGCCACATGTGGAAACATCTGGCCCACAGTCACTCAAATAGTTTTTCCAGGTTTTCCTCATTAGTCATCTGACACAGTCAACACTCTACCCAGAGAAGCAGTCCTTATCAGTCCTTAAGCAGTCCTTAAGTCATCAGTACTGTTTTGGACAATGCATGGGCATTGAAGGAAATGCTGGTGAGGCAATGGTAGGAACAAACTGGCCTTCAGTGGTCAGAACCATGTTTCTGTACATGGAAGGGTACCTTGTATCTCAATAGCACACACTTGACATAGAAAAGTGCACTTTGTCAGAATTCGGTATATAAATGTGTGATCTTGGATAGTAGGAAGTATGGCACTGGATTCAGAAAATGTTGGGTCTCCCTTGAAGATTGCTCAGATGTTATGGATTCACTAGGATGGCTGGCAGTGACTTCATCGCCCTGGACTTTTCCTTCCTGTATAAAATGGGACTTAGCTCAGTGGTTTTCTGGGGATACTCAGAAGGCACCGTGCAGTAGCCAGTGTAGTGAGAATGCTGCCCAAAAGGGCTTCAGGGAGACTGTGTCCACTTCCCTCTGAACAGTTTTGTGTTGGTGTCATACTCAGTGATTGTCTAATAGGATTTATTTATGGATAAAAAGAGAAGCTTTAAAACAACTTATTTCTTAAACTTCTAAAAGTGGGATCTCTCTTATTTGCCTCCCTCCCCTCATTCCTCGCTCCCCCTCCTTTCTTCTGTAAATCTTAATTATAAAAGGGGAAGATTAAGGATATTACACACATATTCCTCAGTGATCTCCAGCAAGGGTTTGGAACAAAGCAAATTTATTTCTTCATAAAAAAAATAAATAAATGGATTCACACATTTCTAATGACAGATTAAACTTTGCCACTGTACTTTCTATCAGTTTATCAACTAAAAATTAACATCTGCATACTTAAACTCAGCTTCTCTCTCTGTCAAACCAGCTTCTCCACAGACCAGCTCCAGGCTTGGCAAAAGGTATTGTTATTTTTTTTAATCTCCCTGATTAGCTAGCATTAAATGTTACTTTTGACCTCTCTCTCTCTCTCTTTAAAATATCCATACACCTATTTACCTAACCATCCCAATACAGTAGGTCCACGGATTATATCAGAGATCCGTTCTTACAGCGTGAAGTAATGCGATTTTTGACATAAGTTGGAACCCACCTACATAAGAACCTACATCACTCACATGGAGCACATACACAGCAGTAATGAAATGAAACATTAAAAGAAAATTAAATGAAAGATAACTATTCCTGACCTCTACTTATGGTAAATAAATGATAAAAAACATAAAGCAGGTGTACATATGTTGAAATGATTAAACTTTTTTATATAAATAAACTGTGCACGAATCTGTGTGCCAGTAGCTTGCCACTAGCTCACTGCCACCCTCCAGTAGCTCTCTACCCACTGTCTGCCCTCTTGTAGCTCTCCTCTCCC
>JAAGEH010000124.1:3396284-3477681 GCA_011751065.1 Lasiurus cinereus
ATATATATATATATATATATATATATATATTAGAGCCCCAGTGCACAAAATTCATAGAGGGGTGGTATCCTTCAGCTTAGCCTGCTTCCTCTCCAATCTGGGACCCTTTTAGAGATATTCAACTGCCCGTTTAGGCCCGATCCAGGAAGGATATGGGCAGTTGGACATCCCTCTCACAATCCAGGACTGCTGGCTCCCAACTGCTCACTTGCCTGCCTTCCTGATTGCCCCTAACTGCTTCTGCCTGCCATCCTGATTACCCCCTAACCATTCCCCTGCCAGCCTGATTGATATCTAACTGCTCCCCTGCCAGCTGTTTGCCCCTAACTGCCCTACCCTACAGGCCTAGGTCTCCACCAACTTCCCTCCTCTGCTGGCTTGGTCACTCCCAACTGCCCTCCCCTGCAGGCCTGGTCCCTGCCAGCTGCCCTCCTCTGCTTGCCATCTTGTGGTGGCCATCATATATCCACATGGGGGTAGAATCTTTGACCACATGAGGGCAGTCATCTTGTGTGTTGGAGTGATGGTCAATCTGCATATTATTCTTTTTATTCGATAGGATAGAGGCCTGCTACATGGGTAAGGGCCAGCTGGTTTGCCCTGAAGGGTATCCTGGATCAGGGTAGGGGTTCCCTTGGGGCATGGGGTGTCATTGGCGAGGGGCCTGTGGTGGTTTGCAGGCTGGCCACACCCCCTGGAAACCCAAGCGGAGGCCCTGGTATCTGGAATTTATTTATCTTCTACAATTGAAACTTTGTAGCCTGAAGCAGAGCCAAGCCTTCTGCTGGCATAGCCATTGAAACTTTGTTGCCTTAAAGAGGCCTGGGTGGGCCAGGGTGTGCAGAAAGCTTGACTTCCTCCATTGCCAGGGGCAACCCAAGCCTTCCTCCTACTCTCTCTGTGGCCATAATCATCTTGGTTGGGTTAATTTGCATACTCATTCTGATTGACTGGTGGGCGTGGCTGGTGGGTATAGCAGAGGTATGGTAAATTTGCATATTACTCTTTTATTAGATAGGATCTAAACCAAGATGCTACAGCCACAGAGAGAGCAGGAGGGAGGCTTGTGTTGCCCCTAGCAATGGAGGAAGCCAAGCACCCAGACTTCCACTTACACTAGAGAAAACCGAGCCCCATAAAAGGAATGTGGCTTGCTAAGAGAGGATGCAGACAAGGTCTCAGATATCCTCCCCCCACCCTTATTCCTCCACAGTTTCAGTTGCTTTGTTGTCTTGGGCAGTTGTCTTCCCAGTGAGATCTATACATAAGGAGGTGCTGTTGCTTTATTAATTTTACATTGCCCTGTGTTTCACCCTTTCCTCCTGGACTTAAGTAGGATGCCCTCTTGAACAGATGGAGCAGAGCCATTCTGTTCCTGTTGCTTTTATTTATTCAAAGTAATTATCAGGAATTCAGACAAAAATATCCAAATGTATTTAAAAAGTTGAAATCATATTATATTCAAATACTCAGTAGACTTAAGAGAGCATGCAATCTTTATCTTAGAAATGGGAAAGCCAAGTCATAGAGAATTCAGATTCACTGACTGTGCTCACATAGATGATGAGAGGCACAGACTGAGTTAGAAGTCAAGTCCTTCTACTCCCAAGAAATGTGTAAAACTGAGTCTCTGCTGTGAATTGGGGACTGTTCCAGTGAAGCAGAAAATACAGAGCTTGACTTCTACTCTCAAAGTTCTTCGTTAGTAGTGGTGAGCCAGGCTCCTTAGATATGGCCTTTTTAAGGGAAGCAGTGTATGTGATCTTAATGTCCCTACTCTCTCTCTCTCTCTCTCTCTCTCTCTCTCTCTCTCTCTCTCTCTCTGTGTGTGTGTGTGTGTGTGTGAGAGAGAGAGAGAGAGAGAGAA
This sequence comes from Lasiurus cinereus, assembly GCA_011751065.1. Lineage (NCBI taxonomy): Eukaryota > Metazoa > Chordata > Mammalia > Chiroptera > Vespertilionidae > Lasiurus > Lasiurus cinereus. Next base: position 3,398,152 of record JAAGEH010000124.1, read on the forward strand.
TGAATGAATTCAGGCAGAGTAATAAATACCCATTTTATGCCAGAAATGCAGCAGTAAACAAAGAAGATATAGTGGTAAAGAATACACCTTACTGTTTGTGTTCTTTGGAGAATCCAAGAACAACAATACCATTTGAAAAGCAGCAGAAACTAGAAAGAGCAAACTAGGAATAGAATGACTAAGGAGATCTAAGTTGAGGGTAATAATCAAGGGGCTTCTTATAAGTAGCAAGAATAGCTTTCTTCTCTCTCACTCACTGATTCTATGTTGCTATGCTGTATGCACACATAAAGTGGTCCCTTTTTCACTCCCTTTTCTCTGTTTCCTTTCTAGTCACACTCTCAGCTGGTTAATTCTCTTCTCTCTGAGATCAGAGATTAGATACAGCCTAGATTTATTGCTGGAAGACATAAAAAGAACTCGTCCTATCAAGGATTCAAATGATTAAATATCCCAACACAGAAATACTTTTAGCTTCTCACATAGTGGAATTTCACTTGCCTTCAGACACCAGGGCTGGTGCTACCCAGGGTCTGAGTCATAGGGAGCAAGGACAGAGAGCAGGGGCATGGAGGCAGCAAAGAGATAAAGACCAGGAATGATAAACAGGGGTGGATTTTGAAATGCAGTCTGGAGAGGCTGTGAGAAGGAAAGGACAAAGTCAAGGATAGAAGAGAAAATAAGATGTGAGTAGCATTAAAGAGACACTGCTTCTGGTAACTGTTGTCTGATATCTGGAGGACTAAACCAATCAAAGAGAGTAACAAAACCTAAGAGAAGAGAAAATAGCGTTACACATCTTTCCTAATCCACTCTCTGTCATTCACCCATGGTTGTCATATTCATATCTAAGAATCCTCCATTCCTTATATTACACAACATCAGCATTGGAGAGTATGGACTGGCTCTTTCCAAAGAGCATCTGTCTCAGACGTTGCATGCTACAACCTGGTTGCTCTGTTCCCTATTGTTTGGCTGAAATCCTCACCCTTTGTTTGGCCATTGCATGTTGCATACAAGTCAGGAATTCAAATTTCTCTTGAAAATATTGAAAGGTTGGCATGCATTCTCAATCATGCAATTAGTTGAACTCAAGCACCAACCATATACATTCAGGCAGGTGTGATACTGCCAGTTCTCCCGTCTCCACCTGGTTTCCCTCCTGGCTGCTTTGAAGAAGCTGCTTGGGATGTGTTGCAAGCCATCTACCTGCCGTCTCCCCAACTCTCCCCATCTCTGAACCTGTGTGAACATTTCATTGTGTCAGAAAACAGGCCAAAGCAACGGACTGCTGTTGGTCACTCAGTGAGTTTCTGGCAGCAACCAAAGCAGATACCCAGCATTCTTTCCATGCCTTCGTGTCAGCTGTAGCTGAGGCCCTTTGTCATGTGGGATTTCCACACAGTAGGTAGGGCTCTTGTCTGAGCTTATTTTATCATGCCACCCATGCTCATCCAGAGTTTCCACACATCCTAGACCATTGCACTCGGCTTTGAGGTTTCAATACCATCTCAGTGTTAGCAGTGGCCTCACAGTTTACCTAGACCACTTCTCATGTTTCACCTAAGAAAACACTGAGATATTCAGTGTAACTTGCCCAGGTGACACTCTTCAAGCATGAGAGGATTGACTTTGGAGCCCACATCTCCCTCCTCCTAACCCTATGCTGTAGGTAGCTAAACACAGGGTTCTAGCCCCAGAGTTCTCCAGGGAGAGCATTTGACTTTACTTCCTCTTCACACTGCTTCCCAGGTCTTAGGCCCAAACATGGCCAGAGCTCTCAGGCACTTCTCTTGTCTAGTTTTTAAGTGCATGCTTGTGCCTTTTCTGATTTTCCCTATCTCAATTCCCCATTGCCCTCTGTCCCAGACCACAGGTATGTGGTGCCTCTCCCTCTTTCTATTCCATTAGATTTAATTTCACCATGATTTCCTCCAAAATTTTTAAAGTTTAATCTCATGTTAACTTTGACACAGTATTATTTTCTATTGATTCTTCACTATAGCACTCATAATCTGTCCCATGATTTTAATTATTCTTTCTATGCCTCTTAGTTCCCTCTCTCTCTCTCTCTCTCTCTCTCTCTCTCTCTCTCTCTCTCTCTCTTTCTCTCTCCCTCGTCAATCCTCTATTAAAATCTCATATATTTTTATTTTCTCAAATAGATGGGATTGGTTTCTTGGATATGAGAAGAGCAATGGGAAAGTACAGATTGTTAGCTCCAATCCTCATTTGCCAAGTGGGATATGTAGGAGCATCTGCTCTACAAAACAATGCATATTCCTCACATTCTTCCTGCCTTGCAAGTAGATATTGTATTTTCTCCTCTCTCAGATGTCTGGTCCTTAGATCTTTCTCCCTTTGAATTTTGTGCTTCACACAAGGAACCCGGAATGGACTTTGTTGTTTGTCTATTTTTAAGAGCTTGGGAGAATCCTGGCCAATTAGCTCAGTTGGTTGGAGCATCATCCCAATATGCTGAGGTTGTGGGTTTGATCCTTGGTCAGGATACATAAGGAGACTACCAATGAATACATAAATAAGTGGTCAATGGCATGATCATCTCTCTCATAGCCCTTCCTCTCTCTCTCTTTTGAATAAAAAATAATAAAACACTTTAAAAGGGACTTAGGGAGAAATCTGTTATACTAATGCACCTTGGATAAAATAGGGACCATTCTATCCTTAAAAATTATATGGTCTGACTGCAAAAATGGTGAAAGATTAGACTAGAAAGGTAAAGAGTTAGATCATGAATAAAAATGAGTGTGAAATGTTTTACAAACCAAGATCATCGAATTACTTTTTCTAGTCTTTTAGATTTTAACAAAACAATTTCAACTATACCAAAAAGTAAAAAGAATATTGAGAAGATAGGAGGAAGGAAAGGACACTACAGGAAAAGGAGAGAGGAAAACAATTAAGAGTGATCCTTGCGTTTTTGCTAGTGGAACTTGAAGAGGTAAATGACGGCCCTAGCCAGTTTGTCTCAGTGCATAGAGCAGTGGCCTTCAGACTGAAGGATCCCAGGTTCATTTCTGGTCAAGGGCATGTACCTCAGTTGCAGGCTCCTCACCAGCCAGGGCCCTGATTGGGGTGTGTGCAGGAGGCAATCGATCAATGTGTTTCTTTCACATTGAGGTTTCTCTCTGTCTTTCTCTCTCTTCCACTCTCTAAAAATAAAAAATCAACGGAAAAATATCCTTGGGTAAGGATTTTTTTTAAATGGTAAATTATGGGCTAAACTGTTATTAATATGTCAAGCTAAGGATTAGATTATTATTGACTTAAAAAATCTGATGTATGAACACTCAATAATTAGCAATAATCAGATATTTTCAAATCTAAAATGCTGGGATGACATCATTCTCATAATCAGATCTGAAGAACAATTTAGAGCTTAGGAAAGGTTTCTCACATGCCCTATTTTCTTTATTTATGGCCATGGTCCTACTGATAAAATTAAAGGGGAAGGTTTTGGTCTCTCTCCAAGCTTGAGTCAGCAGACCACTCATTGAAGAGGCCTTTTGGTACTAGGGGGACTTTGGTAAGATGATGGAGCAGTTCCTAATTTAGTACAGGTATCCCATACATTCCAAAGTTCACATTTGCTTTTAGGAAAGACCAATACTAGCACTTTACCAAGAAGAAATACAAAAAGGATTTTTACTTTTTGGAAAAAAGGCAAAAAGTAAAAATAGGGTCCTGCATTTGTTTTGCAGCCTCCACTCACCTTAAGTAGCAGGTGGCCCTGCCAAGCTCTGTATCTACCCGCTATGGTTTTGAACTGTGTCTGTGCTTTATCTCTATTTATTCTGCGCATCCATTAGCAAGATGTGTCCTAAGGTAACAGAAAAGCCTAAGGGTGATAACACTTAGCATAAAATTAGACATAAGTGTTTCATGGTGAACGAAATAAAGACATTCAAATGCTTGGTAATTGCTTCTTCACTTTACACCATTTCTGCCTAAGAAAGGTTTCACAAGAGGACTCTGCTTTTAGATAGCCAGGGAAACCTGTACTCTAAACCTCCCAGATGAAATTATATGTAAATTGGCCTGTGGACTGCCACATGCCGTCAAGTCCTCAACTACTAGCTGAAGACTAGCCTTCCAGGACACTTCAAAAAACACTTCACCACATAATGATGGTACCCGCTGTCATTTCCCAAATCCAACAATTTTCCAGGCACACATACTGTATTTTTATTCTTCATTCAAGTTTCTAATATTCCTATATCTGCATATGAGATAATAGAGGTTCAGAGGGGTTGATTGATTTGCTAGGACTGTACAGCCAATAACTGGTGGCATTTTAGATGGAACCCAGTTCTCCCTGCTCAAAATTATCCCCGCCCCCAACCCATAATATCACACTGCCTGCCTTTCAGGAAATGGGTGGAAGAGGAAAGGTAGAAATATGACCTCACATTAAATTATTGTATATTTTTATCTTTTTAGTCAGTCCTTTTTCTTATATCTTATATAAATGATTCATTCGCAAAAGATAGAAATCATTCAACAAATGAATAAATGAAAAAAGACATCTTTACTGAGAGGACTCATTCTGGAGCTGATGGACTAGTTCTTTCCCCTTGGCCTCTTCAAATTGGAAAATTTCATGTGGATTTGGGGATATGTTGAATATGTTTTACAGACAGAAAAAAAATCCACTTATGGAGTCATCTCATCCTATCAGGACACCTGCTGGATTGCAGTCAAATTGCCAATGAATAATTAAAAACTAATTTCCATAAAGTGATTTTCCATCATATTTTATTGGTTTCTGAATCACATTCAGATGAACTACTCGATGAACTACTCATTAGTTATATTGGCTGGCTTTAGTAACTTTGGTGCTACCCCCAATGGCCAAGCAGGAGCACCAATGTCCAGAAAAGGGGATGTAGGTATAAGACTCCACCTGTACTGTTTGGCCTGGGAGGAAAGCAGATCCTCCGGAGCTGATTGAGTTGAGTAGAGCTCAGGAGGTGGTAGCCAAGTTGAGACATGAGGCTGATGGAGTAACTGCTAGCTGCTTAAAGGCAGCTGTGAAAGAGCTTGCTTTGTGGGTTTTAAACCATATGATTCCACGGAACTGAAAAGAGAAGGGGAGATCAACTAAAGCTGAAAGAAGAGACCTTAGGTGCAATTGGTTTACTCTTTAAGTTACTTTGGGCCCTAGAATACTTAAAAACAAACAAACAAACGAAACAAATCTCACTTTTAGCCATTTTTGGAACCTCTATGTGATCTTATAAACACATTCATACAGGTGGGTAGGTAAATAGATGGGTATGTGAAAAGGTGGGTGAGGATAATATAGAGAATACTGGGAAGATGATCTATTAGTAAAACCTTTTATGAGTAACATAAAGTGTGGACATTTTGTTCTCATCTGCTCTAATTTGCATAGAGAAAAGGAAAATAAATATTAAATGAAGAATCTTTGACTATTGATCAAGGATGGTGTCTAGAATATGTTTGCCAAAACCAATTTCCAGCATCACAATGAGTGACCTTTCCTGAAAAATGGGAGACCATTCTAAATGAGGCCAGTGGAGTGAGAAATGACCGAGGGTGAAAATATAAATGTGATTTGGATGAGAGGATAATTTGGCCATAGTACTTCACAGTACAAGTTCTCCAAAAAATAAAATGAAATGTCTTTCTAGATCAGCACATTACTAGAAAAATGAGATGAACTTATAATTAGTTTAGTTAGAGATGGGTCTTTGGTGATATCCTAAAGATTTTGGATAATGAGTTCATTTACAATGTTTTGTAAGTTTAAGGGAATTTATTGATCATTCATAGAAATAATTAGTTAATGGTATTTGAAGTAAAACTCTAATCAACAATGTCATTCATTTGGAACTACATAATGATCAGAACGAGGACATTACTTTTAAGATTGATATACAAGATAAATATTTACTCAGGGCTTCTTAAGTTTCACTGTATGTTATTATGTTGAGAATGAGCAAGGGTGAAGTAGAACCAAAAATCTTCCTGCCTCCATGCTACCCATGCAACACAATGCTTAACTAACACTGGAAAACAAAAGTATCAATACAAAGAACTTTCATGTCCTGGAGTATCACTGATATGTCCTTGTGTAAAGCAGCACTGCCCAATAAAACCACACTGATGGGATTTTTGTCTGCCTGCTCCATCCAACATGATGGGCACTAGCCACTGGCTATTGAACACTTGACATATAGCTAGTGTGATTGAAGAGCTGGATTTTTTAATGTTAATTTTATTCATTTAAATTTAAATAGGCAAACAACAATCCTACTTCTCAAATTTGCTGTGAGAATTGTGTGAGATTGATGGATGTGAGCCATCCATCAGGGTCCAATGTACAGTAGGTACTTAGTAACACCTATGGAACCGTAAACAGAGAGAATCATCAAAGTCTTTTAAAAAGCCTAGCCCACAACAAACAACAACCAAAAAATACAAAAAGGGCATTTCCAACTAGTTTAACATAAAATCTAAAATTTTTGTGTTCGCCAAGTCTCACCTCTGGAAGACCTTTATGGCATTCTCAGTTCTGAGAAAAGTGGGCATCCCTAGCTGTCTCTTCCCCTGAGTCCTCTATGCTGTGCTCCTTGACACAGTGTTAGTGATCTCTTATCAACTCTAAAGCCTTACTTGAGCATCATCTCCATTAAAAACCTTTGTTAAGCCCTGTACTCTGTGCTTCGTGATGGGGATATAATAGTGATGAGTACAGACATGGCCCCAGTACTCCTGAAACTTGAGTCCAGTAAGGAAGAAAGGACATTAAAAAAGCTAACACATCCTCACCTTTGTTCTTCATTCCTGGGAGTACTGCAAATCAGTCCTCTGAATTCCCACAACTTAAGTGGATGGGAGAGAGAAAAACTCTCCCTTCTTTGTTTTCGTACATTGTAGTATCTTCTCTCATGCCCTACCATTTTTTTTTCTTAATGTAAACACATTGTGGCTACCATGCTAGGTTTTCTTTCTAAATGATCCACAGACTTAACTCTCCAAAATGTTTTCCTGTGCTATAAAGCCTTCATGGTGGTTATTCCATCGACTGGTTAATCAGAGCACACCCAAATTATAGACATGTGATGTGTGATTATCTATCTTGATCAGATAATCAAAGGCAACTCATCACTCAGTTATTGAGGGAAAGGGGTGCATTATGGGAGTGATGCTCTAGGGGCGATAACCCTGATAGAGTGTGCTAGGATATCCTGGTGGCAGGAGGGGAGGGGGCTGTTCTAGGAGCATGCTGCTGGTATTAGACTAGATGAGAAAAAATAGCAGTCCATTGATGAGATGCCTTAAAAGAAGAAAAATTGTGTCTAAAATGAAAATTAGTGGCACTGTAGATATTGATTTTCACAGAACATTTCAGGAACACGTCGTCGTTTGTAAAGAAAGGTTCACCGGTGCTGTGTTTGCGGGCCAACGCCATTACAGCTTTATTTAGATGTGTGTGAAGGCACCATCTGTTCCAGCTCACAGGAGGGCCGGTCTGCATCACAGGCATCCCTCCTCAAGGTCCAATCACAGCACCTGATGCACCGGTTTCCTGATGTGATGCTTGACTGAAAGCTAATGACAGGGAACACTTCATTTCTCAAAGTGTGCTTTTTCTCAGGAGCAAGCGTGCTCTTTGGTGATTGCTTTTCTCCTCCCTGCAGCCCATGCAAACAGCATGAGGAGCAGATGACCTGAGAAACGGGGACAGTTCTTCATTTATTTTTTCTTGTATTTATTCTTTCATCCATTCAATAAATACACATTGATGCCTGCTATTTAAGATACTGCCAGTTCACCTGTGAATTAGGCAGATAAGCTTGTCAAGGTGATTACATGTGGGGGGTTGGGAGGGAGAGACAAAAATCAATCGAAAAACAACTACAACAACAATACACACACACACACACACACACACACACACACACAAAACGAGATGTAGTACCAGGCAATCATCTGTGTTTGGTAAATACATTGGGAGATGAAATGAAGAGATTCGTGCCCACTCTTCACTGTGTGGTTGTGACAGATTCCCTTTAAGCTGAGGCTCTAACACCAGAAAGTCAGCCTTGCAAAGTTCTGACGCATGTACACATCAGGCAGAGGTCATACCCATGGCCAACTTTTTCCTGTCAAAGGACTTTTGGGGCTGTCCATGGTACTGACATGGCCAGTGGCCTGGATCATAGTTTGGTTGTTAGACCAACCAGTTTCCAAATGATGCTTATGTACCAAGTCTGCCACTTGTCAGTTTTGATTTAAAGCAAGTAATTTAGTCTCTGAATATCAGTTTACTTATCTATAACTTGGATTTAGTTATTTTAAGTAAAAATAAAATGCAGTGCTTTTAAGCAAGTCTCTGTGCTTGACAGTGTAATGGGTGCTTCACATACTTATTTGATTTACTTCTAAGGCATATTTTGCAGAATAAGATATTGCACTTGCATGGGTAAGAAATATCTCAAGGTCACAAAACTGATAAAGAGTAAGCCTGGCAATTTACTTGAATTTATTCCATTTTTAAAAAAAGGATGTACGTGTGTTAAGTTAAATACTATTCAATTAAAGTAATATGACACATTGGTAAAGTGTTCTGGGCTTTGAATCCCCACTATTATACCACTTTCCTAATTTTCCTGGCCAGTACTCACATCCTAAAATTAGAGACAAGGACTTGGGAGGTCAAGGACTGAGAGCAAAGTTGGCACCAGATTGTACATTCAACAGGAGAAGAACCAAAGATGCAGGGAAGAGAGGCAGTGAAAGTTTGGGTAGTTTGACAAGAGGCAGAGAGAGGCAGATACAGACCTAAGTAATATGAGGAGATAGAACTTGACCAGAGAGAGGGAAAAGTATGGGGTAAAAAAGAAAAGAAGATTCATGAACAGTAACCCGTAAGTAAAATACCTAGTCTGAAAAATATACCTTCAATCAAGAAAAGCACAAGGACAATTTAAGGCAGCATCTTCCTCTTGTCACACAAAATTCATCTGAAACACACACACACACACACACACACACACACACACACATACACACACACGCTAGAGGATGAGGCAGAATAGAAGCCCTTTTATAATCTCCCATTATCTGTGTAAACTGGGAGGCAGGAACGAGACTGAATACTCACATTGTCTGGGTTCTGACTTCGATAAACCCAGAAAGAGCATCAAGCAGATGCAGAGGGTAGTAGGAATCTTGCAGTTCTAAATTGCCCCCCTCCCCATGCTTTGCCTTTTGAACCTATATTCATAATTATTATAAGACATGAAAACATACATTTATTGAGTTTTCATTATGTTATCTAGCAAAGAACTAAATTTGTTTTATATGTTTTCTAATTCAATCATTCCAATAACCATATGAGGTAGCTACCATTATTAGCTCAATTTTTCATATAAAAAAACCCTGAAAATCAACATCTCCTGTCAATGTATGCCTCCATTTAAAAGACATGCCTTGGCATGGAAATGAAGAAATTGTAGTGGAATTTGGTTCAAAGACTCCAGTTAGATTCCCAGTTCTGTCATACCCTCACTCTGGGATCTTGTGCAACACTATTTACACTTTGTGAATATCTACCAATTCTTTATTTTTCTCTTCATCTCCATCACTAATGCCCTCAAGCTAAGCTATTGTTAGATTTTGTTTGGACATTTGCAATATATTTCTATTTTATCAACCCCCACCCGCACCATTTACTTTGTTCCCCCTCTAATGCATTGTGCAAGGTATCCTAAGTGAGTGTAGATAGGAAGATAGGTATCCAAGATGACTCTAAATGCGTTGCTTGTTGAAAAGGATAGATGTAGGTGCCATTAATTGAAGTAAGGGTCAACAGATCATTGAGAGAGGGGGGTAGCAAGTTCTTAGGCTCAATGAGTTTGAGCTATATAGTACAATCTATATTATCTTAATTTTTTTCTCTACCTACACCCACTTTGGTGGGCTGTGGTTTAAAGGAGGAAATACAGTGACATGGAGGCTTACCATCTGTAATAATGAAAGTATAATATGCTAATTAGACCAAATGTCCTTCCAGAGGACCTTCCGGATGAAGGAGGGGCTGCCAGAGAAGCTCAGGTCTCAAGTGCCAGAGGGAAGCTGGTGCAGGCAGCCTGGGGAAGGAAGGCCTACCCTTGCACGAGTTTTGAGCATCTGGCCTCTAGTATGTACTATGGTGCTATTACTAGGACTGTTTTCTTTTTCTTGCAATGTACAGAATCATTGGGAGGTTTTGCAACAAATAGATGCAAAGTGCCCAGAGCTGTTTAGGAGGATAACTGCCTTAAAAATATCCATTAAGATAAATGCAGCAGACAGACTCTTGCTGAATTGTGAGTCTGTTTGCTTTTCTTGGTTTGCATAAAACGGATGGTTCCTTTTTATTTAGTTTATCTCCACATGTACATTCCCTGTTGTCTGATGCAAGATATGTGAAGTGCTAATTCCAGGGAATATATAAAAATATATATGCATTAACATATTCTAAATTCTAATCCTACTTCTAAAGCAGAATAGAGGGTCAGAGAATGCAGAAAGGGAGAATGGTTTGGGCATAAGTAGCAATCCACAAAGCTAGTCATGGAAAGCTACATTATTACAAGATAATTTGTAGAGAAAAAGTGCCTATTTTCAAAAGTGGACCAGAGAATGCTGCCAATATTAATTATTCCCTCTCAAAAATCTTCAATGAATTGCTCTACATTAGTTTTAGCACTAGACCTACTTGACACATTAGATAAATATTTTGTTTTTTTCTTCTCTACTAAATTAAAAAAATAATAAAATTAATGCTCAATCATTGAGTGCCTGCTTTATGCCAACCACTGGTCTAGGAATGTTGCATGTATATCCTAATTCATTTCTCACACTAACTTTTTCCATTTTATAGACAGAGAAGGTGGTGGTCTGAGATTTAAAGTCACATGTTCAGAGCTCACATCTATTTATCTAATATACTATATTCTGGTATCATATTTTATTTTCAAAATGTCTTATTGACCTAAGCACATACAGCCAACATCCATGGTCAAACATCCTTCTCAAAATATTCTTCTCTATTAGATGAAGAACATATAACCTAGAAAGAGAAGATTCTATATGAAAACACATGATTATGGCAGATTTGGACTCAAAACTCAGTCCTTATGGCTGATTTAAATTATGCCTGTCCATGTCCTCCTTCCCAGCACAGTTTCAAGCCCAGAGATTTGGGGAGTTACCATTCAGCACATATCCTCTCCTTGGCTTGCAATTCCCATTTCTTCCCTAATGATGGAGGAATTCCACAGGAAGCAGTACTTCCTCCATGATCTGAGATCACAGCATGCAGCTAATTATAGAAATAAATAACTGGTGACTGGAACCATCTGTCCTTCCTTTGGCGAACACCTTGCTTTCCTGTGAAATTAGTGCCACCTGCAACTTGCAGGCCCTTCAGAGACACAGGGGATGCCCCTTCCACATCCAGGGGCGACTGCTTTATTACTCCCAACTCAGTCACAATCCTATGGGCTGTCACACATCCCCAGAGAGACACAGTTGCATTATTGAGCTCTTTCCAGAGCTGAGGGAACCCAGAGCAAGGGTAGGGCTGGGCTCTCAGTTGCTGGGGGTGTTACTGTGGGCAACTTGGATGAGCAGTGCCATGGGCTCTAACATGTATGGGCCCAGAGCAACATCCCACACTGTTCATTCCCTAGAGAAGAGACACTTATGGTCACTCTCTCCAGGAGCAACATGAATTCTGGTTCAATTCCCAGCCTTCTAACTGTGTGATCTTGGATAAATCATCATATTGCTTTGAACCTGTTTCCTCAAGTGCAATTGGGGAAAATAATAGGACCTACCTGTTAGAGCTGTTGTGAGATATAATGCATGGGAAATAGTATAGTATAGAAGCACTCAATAAATATTCAGCGTCCATTTATCTTCAGTGAAAATTCTGGTTATGATAGCACAAAGGGATTATTAAACTGGGTTCGAAAAACTCTACAAAATCTACGAATGTCCTGAAAACATATGACACATTTGGTTCATTTGATGATTATTTTCAAGGGTGTAATATTGTGATGCATAATAAGAAATGTATATTTTGTCTTTCCTATTTCTGAACAAACATAAAACCCTTGGAATTTCCTAAGTGCTCAGGGTGAGCAAGGTGTCTTTTGTTATGTTAATGAGGTGACTTTTGAGAAGCACCTAAGGAGCCTGGGCTACCAGCCAGGTGATCAGATAATTGCAACTTTCAACCTCACCCCTTGACCTTGAGGGAGAGGAGAGGGTTTGCAGCTGAATTAATCACCAATTGTCAATGATGTAATCAATCATACCAGTGTAATGAAGTCTCCATAAAAACCCAAAGGATGAGTTTGGAGAGCCTTTGGATTGGCGAATAAGTGCATAGGGAGAGGGCATGGAAGCTCTGAGCCCTCGTCCCGTACCTTGCCCTATCCATCTCTTCCATCTGGCTGTTTCTGAGGCAGATATTTTTCAGAATAAACTAGTGATTTACTAAGTAAAATGTTTTTCTGTGTTCTGTGAGCTGCTGTCCCAAATTAATTTAACACAAGTTTGGGGTTCGTGTAACCTCTGCTCTATATAGCCAGTTGGTCAAAAGAGCCCAGTTGGTCAAAAGAGCCCAGGTGAAGTGTAGGGAGAAGAAGGCTGAGCCCTTAACCCATGAGATCTGACTCCATCTCCAGATAAACAGTGTCAGAATTGTTGAAATGTAGGACACCCAGTTGGTATCAGAGCATTTGTGTAGGGATCTCTTCAATAGTGGAATTGGGTGTATAACTTTTAGAGAGGATGGAAATGATTCATAACTTTAATTGGAATCTCAATGGCATCCTCTGACTTCCTCCCACTTTCCAAATTTAAAGATTGAAAACTTGGAAGATTTTTCCCAGGTTTCTCAGTTCAATTTTGTCCTGCTGTGGAAACTGCACACTCAAAGCTGCTCAGTGTCTCTTAAAGACAAGATACAGACGTAATCCCTCCTCTCTCCATCTACAGCATCAAAATAACAAGAAGCAGATCCTTTAGCATGTCTCTATCTTTACCTTCCCAAGCCTTGCATTCCATATTGGTGATCCATTAATTACTTTTATCCAGATGTGCCCTCTATCACTTATCCAATGTTAGGAATAATATTGTTTGTGAGATCCCTGGCATCTATTATTACATGAACACACTGGACGTCTATTATTACCTGAACATAATCTCAGTTATTGTTTTCTTGGCAGAAAGCAGGAACTCAAGTTAGTAATGTTACCAGTCTTGATACCACCTAGCAGTTTACAAAATGATTTCATCATAGGTTTATTAGATATTCAAGGCAAAAAAAAACATTTCATTTTTCTTTTGTACATAACAGAATGGAGGCTCAATGCAGACAAGGTAATGTTAGTGCTGTATTTTTTTTTAAAGAGCACTCTCCTACCATCCAATATTCATAAATCTAAACTTATAAAAATACATGCTTTATTATTATTATCATCATTTTTATTACCTTTCTTTTTAGAGGAGAGGAATTCAGAAAATGCCTTTAGGTGCCCTGCTATTTGAATCCTCTCTCACCAGCCTCCAGGATTATTTTAATTATGTGATCAGCCTAGCTTTGACATTTCAGTTATCTCTAAAATTGACTTCTTCATCTTCTACTGCTAGATAATTGTTGCTATACTTTCATCTCAGCAAATAGGTACTAATCTTGTCTGATCATAAAATATCAATATATATATAGTTTAAATATATATATAGTTTATATATATAGTTTATAAATATATATATTATACATATAGTTTAAATATATTTCTTATATATGCATATATATATAGAATATGGTATATGTGCTTATACATAAATATATTTTATATAGTACATCTATATTTATATATCTATAGTTTTAAAAAATGTCAGTAGAAAGGAATCTCAAAATTTTATAATATATATTATAGTGTATTTTATTGGACTAGAACTGCAAATGGGCTTCATGGGGTTAATGGACTCCAGTGACTGCAACTTTATAAATGGCTATACAACATTATTATATTCAATCACATAAACAAACTCTCCTAGGAGACTGGAGAAGTAGACACAGATTGGGTAAAGAAGACCTGAGTCATTGCAAAACGAAGATGGCGGCATAGGGGAACACCTAAATTCTGCCTCGCAAAACAATTTCAAAACTACAACTAAAAGGCAGAACGGACATCATCCAGAACCACAGGAAAGCTGGCTAAGTGGAAATTCTACAACGAGAAGGAAAGAGAGGGGCTCATGGAGACTCAGAGGAGCTGCAAAAAGCTGAGATACAGAGAGACGTACACTTGGAGAAGATGAGGAGTGCCTGGCTGGCTTCCTCTAGCAGGAGGGAGACAGAAACTCCCTACTGCATTGAACCCCACTTCCGAATACACTGAACCCCAGTTCCAGCTGAGACTGATACTGGGGAGTCTGGGCTGTTGTGAAAAGGGAGGAGTGCAGGGAAACTTAGGGGAGCAACAAGACAGAGGTCTGGAGGTGCACGGGAAACTGTGCACATAAAGGGCTGACTGCTGATTATGCTGCTGGCTTTCTCTAGTGGGAGGAAGACAGAACCTTCCAACTGCACTGAAATCTAGGTTCAACTGCACTGAACCCCAGTTTTGGGTGAGATCCAGGGGACCCAGACTCATACAGGTCCCCAGAGCTCAGGGGAGCTGTAAAGGCAGAGATCTAGAGGTGCTTGTGCCTGTGCACAGAGAGGGCTGCAGCAGTTACTGAGGGAAAATGAGACCCAGGGGCTGACAGGAAGCCAAGGCAGTCTGCTCAGCCCTGAGATTCTGCCCCATTCAAGCCTAGTACAGAGGCTTTTGCAATCTTGCAAGATTTAAGGTGGAGTCCAGTACAGAAGTTCTCCCAGCATAGACACAGCTGATCCTCACAACCAATTGGCTTGGAGGTCAATTCCACAGAATGATACCAATAGCAATCAAGACTTAACTACAACAAGGCTGCACACACAGTCCACAAAGGGGTGCACCAAGAGAGTCTACCTCAGGTAACTGGGGAGGCAGAACTACTGGGCCATATAGGATCCCTAGCACACAAAGCTACTCTACCAACTCAGGGAAGCAGCGAAAATGCGGAGACAAAGGAACAGATCACAAACAAAAGAAATGGAGGAAAACAAACAACTGGATATAGAGTTCAAAACCATGGTTATAAGATTTTTCAAGAATTTCCTAGAAAAGATGGATAAATTTAGCGAGACCCAAGAAGAGATGAAAAAGGACCAAATAGAGATGAAAAGGACCAATTAGAAATTAAACATACACTGACTGAAATAAAAAATATTATACAGAGATCTTACAGCAGACACAAGGAACACAAGAATCAAGTCAAAGATTTGAAATACAAAGAAGCAGAAAACACTGCACTGGAAAAGCAAAAAGCAAAAAAAAAATCCAAAAATGTGAAGATAGTGTAGGGAACTTCTGAGACAACTTCAAGCATACTGGCATCAGAATTATGGGGGTGCCAGAAGAAGAGAGAGAGCAAGAAATTGAAAACCTATTTGAAGAAATAATTGCTGAAAACTTCTCCCACCTAGTGAAAGAAATAGACTTACAAGTCCAGAAAGCACACAGAACCCCAAACAAAAGGAATCCAAAGAGGACCACACCAAGACACATCATAATTAAAATGCCAAGAGCAAAAGACAAAGAGATAATATTCAAAGCAGAAAGAGAAAAAATAGTTAATTACCTACAAGGGAGCACCCATATGATTTTCAGCTGATTTCTCAACAGAAATTATGCAGGACAGATGGGAGTGGCAAGAAATATTCAAAGTGATGAATAGCAAGGACCTACAATCAAGATTACTCTACCCAGCAAAGCTATCATTCAGAATTGAAGGGCAGCTAAAGAGCTTCACACATAAGAAAACACCAAACCAGTATTATATGAAATGATGAAAGATACTCTTTAAGAAGAGGAAAAAGAAGAAAAAAGTAAAGGTAAAAATTATGAACAACAAATACATATCTATCAACAAGTGAATCTAAAAATCAAGTGAATAGCTGAAACCGGTTTGGCTCAGTGGATAGAGCGTCGGCCTGCAGACTGAAAAGTCCCAGGTTCGATTCCAGTCAAGGGCATGTACATTGGTTGCGGGCACATCCCCAGTAGGGGGCGTGCAGGAGGTGGCTGATCGATGTCTCTCATCGATGTTTCTGGCTCTCTATCGCTCTCCCTTCCTCTCTGAAAAATCAATAAAATATATTTTTTTAAAAAAGCTTTAAAAATCAAATGAATAAAAAATATGATAAACAGAATAAACTGGTGAATATAGTAGAATCAGGGGCATAGAAAGGGAGTGGACTGACAATTCTCAGGGGGAAAGTGGTGAGGCGGGTGCAGGGAGAGACTGGACAAAAATCATACATACACCTATGGATAAGGATAATGGTGGGGAGGTAAGGCAGCAAGTAGGTTGGGAGCTGAGTGAAGAGGAGCTATGGGGAGAAAAAAGAGGAACAATTGTAATCTCAACAATAAAGATTTTTTAAAAAAGGAAAAAGTGAAAAGAAAGATTATTTAGGGGAAAAAAAAGAAGAAGAAGAAGAAGAAGACCTGAGTGCTAAGAAACTTTATGGAGAAACTAAAAAGGTATTATAAAGATAGAAAAGTGATGAGTGCAAACTCTGCTTATATCACTGTTCAGTTTGTCAAAACACAACTTTAGAGCTATGGTTTTAAATTTCCCTGGGAATAGATAAAATCTGGACTTTTCCATACATACACACACACACACACACACACACACACATTAGTAGGAATTATTTTTTATATTGCTTGTATTCAGACTACTACCTGAGGAATTCCTTCATCATCCAATGTTAAATTCATTCATCTCTTCAGTGAAAATTGACATAACACATTTGGTTAAAAATCATGGAAGCAGGCTGGAGAGGAAATAAATGAGGAAATCAACAGACACAGTACAGACATGATAGAATCATGGACTGGTTGTTAATGGAACATAAAAGAAGGAAGAAAGACATAAATCAACCTGGAGGAAATGCTTTGCAAGGGAAATATTGCTTGAGATAAGCATTAAAGGATGTGTTTAGGTTGAACATTACAGATTGGAGGAATAGAGACAAAACAGAGATTTCAGCCAGAGAAAAGAGCCTGTGTAAAGACACAGATTCAAGAAAGCCTCCTTGCTCTCAAGTGCTTGTGTTTTAAGCATCATCCCCTACACAGCTCCATGCCCAGGTCAATCCTTCCCCATGCTGACATTAGCTACTTTGTCATCAGTGATAACTGCTCAGCTATTTCTTAAGCTGAGCAACTTTTTCTTCAATGAAAGCCATCCTTAAAGATCACATAAATTATAGAGCTGGTACTAGATACTTTAAAATATTCATTTGCTTTATAAAAGATATCACCAACTAGGTATCAATATAAGCTTGATGCAGTGAACATGTGATGTGACATTTATAAAACCATGCTTACTCTCTTTTCTACAGAAGCCGGTATTTAAGGTTAAGAGTAGCCCACCTACACTGAACATATTTTTAAACGACATTTACAAAATAAAAATTTTAGGGTCTGCCTATATATTTTTTGCTCCATCAGAATTGGTCTGACCCATTTCCTGTGTGTGCATGTGTGTTTGTTTGGTGTTATTTTGACTGTTTTTACTGAAAGCCTTCTACTATGCTGCATTCTTTATCTCTCAAACGCACTTGTTCAACTACCAAAAGGTTCAGGCGGTGCCTTGCTTTTTCTTTTTGGTTAGTTTTTGATCCTTTGACTCCAAGGAACAGTATAGAAAAATGGGACCTCAAATCAATTTTAAAACCATTGTAAATTTTTTACGTTTAACGTTTTAGTGGGGGTTCAAAAATACTTCATGACTTCGGAGCGATAATTAGACCTACAATTTTAGACAAATGCTACAGAATTTATCCACTCCTTAAATAAACCTTGCTTCTGGGAAGGAGGGCAACTATTGAAGAATGAAATGAGACCAACACTTACATGAATTAAAAAACAAGTAGTTTAAATCTTTAAAATTATTTTCCCGGTTTTGGCTCATTAGTCAATATTGCAAAGAGTCCTGCGCCAAAATTTTGAGCAGTTCCCTAATCTCAAAAACCTGTCATTTTCTCCCTCTTGATTATCAGTGCTAATGTTTTGTGACCCTCTAGATAAATAATTGCAATTCCCATTGCACCAGTCTCAACACCAGGAATTATAAGAGTGAAACAGGCTGGAGTCTAATCCATGGTGATTTCCCCTTTCACCTGAGCAAAGTGGAAAATGGACCTTTCTTTCAGCAGGAAATAGTGAGTGCAAAGAGGGCACCCTGGGGAACGGCAAACAAAGACAGAAGAGAGGAACCTCTCAGGCAAAATAATAATCAGAGAATTTAAAAATTATTTTTGACAATACAGACAGCATTTGCAGAATGCCATTCCCTTTTAGATGCAGTTACTTAGTGAACCAATAAAATGGAACAACGCATAAAGTGTCAGATGATGCACGAAACAGAAATGAATTCTCTTTATATATCTTATTTCCAAACTATAGTTGAGGCAGTCTATCTCAGAATATGACCCAGAATTTCCAGTGGATGGAAAAACACCAGTTACACAGTAACAAATAATTCAACATATCAAATGATACCATTGTCTAAATTCCCCAAGCCTTGCTGCCCTGATATTTGAAAACTTATCCCCTGCTTCAGTGATAATTATGATGATGTTGATGATGAAGATGATGATGACAATAGCAACAGCATCATTTCAAAATAACAAAAAGACATTATATAGTATATATTCATAGTAACCATTAATTCAACTATGGTGTATTTGAGGGATCAGCAAAGTATGACTGGTGGGTCTTATCTGGCCCATCACCTGTTTTAATAGGGTCCGTGAACTAAAAATGATTTTTACATTTATAGCACTGTTTAAAAAAAAACAACAGAAGAATATTCCTGTTTCCAACCTCTTTCCAAGTTGTCCCCACACTTGCAATTTAGAGTAGCAAGGAAACAAGATCTTTCCCTGAGACTTAAATCAATTATGCTTTCAATAAATTGTTCAGGCCCCAAACCCTCATTGACAGAACAGAGAATCTTTCTGACCTTTGGTTTATAAGTGTCCCACTAAAATAAAAAGTGATCCTTATCCTTTAATATCTAATGTTAGGGTATCTGTCTTCACCTATCTTGCCATAATTCAGTAGCTCAAAAGTAAACATTGTCGGTCATCCCATGTCAGCACTTAATATCAAGTTGTTTGTGGAAACCTCATTTTATACATCCCAGTTCTCACAGGTGGGGCATGGTATCCCAGAAACATGCCCACCCCTCCTCCTCTTCCCTGATCCAGCCAGTCCTTTCTATACATTGTCCCTCCAGTTTATTTTGATTCACTCACATGCTTCTGCTGCTACTTATCTCTTGCCTGGCTTATCTTTATATCTTCTCTCTACCTAAGAAAATCTTCCCTATCTTCCCTATGTTGGTAAAGTTCTTTTCCTTTATGAAACTAAAATAGATCAATTCAATCCTCAATAATGTCTTCTTATCTCCCATAATATTTATTACATTTATTGTTCTCTTTGGCACTTCAATTTTGTCTTAATGAAGTCTTGTGATATTGATTATATCACTGTGTTAGTATTACTTAACCTTTCAAAAATTATGCCATGTGTCTTCAAATATATCATTTGCTCCCGAGAGCACAGTCCATCTTGTATGTCTTCTCAGTCTCTGTGGAACCTAGCACATGGGTCAATAAATTATTTTTGAGTGACTGGTGGGTAATAAAAAGAAAGCGGGATAATATCAAATATGGATTGAGTTGATAAAACTAGATCAATAATATTAATAACTGATAGACCTTGGTTAATGGGTGGAACATGGGTTTAGAATCATCCATTTTTCAAATTCATTCCTCCCATTGAGTAACTCTGAATATAGATTCCTACCCAGGTGCTCAGGGTCCAGTGGGGAACAGAACAAAAAAATTTGGGCCTTTAGAGGGTTTAGAATTCTCATGGTATAGAGATATAAAAGCAAAGAAACAATATGTACTATGTCAGATAATATAAAGAAAAACAAACCATGGAAATTTTGGCTTTGAGAGGGTTTAGGATTCTAGTATCAGAGACAAATAAAAGTAAAGGGACAATATGTATTATATTAGATAGTATAAAAATTAATCCATAGAATGCTGGGGACAAATGCTGCAATTATGAATTTGATTTTCTGTTTTCTTTTGAGAGAGAGAGAAACATTGATTTATTGCTCCACACTTTTATTCATTTACTGGTTGATTCTTGTATGTGTCCTAACCAGGGATCAAACATGCAACTTTGGCATATTCGGACAACACTCCAACCAACTAAGCTACCCAACCAGGACATGGGTTCAATTATTTATAAAGGTTTTCATATACATTTTACTAATTTCAAGATGGGTTCAATTATTTGTAAAGGTTGCACAGTACTCAGTACTTAAAGGTTATAATTTTATCTTTCTATAAAATATGTAAAAATGAATATCTACTTACACATTAAATGTAGCATCAAAAAGTATAAAATTATTGACATATTTTAGGCATTCTTTCATTGTGTCAAAAATATGACTACATAAAAATCTATAGAGGTGGAAGTACTTATATGTCTGTATAGTTATAATTGTGCTCACTCTTCTATCTCTGTATCCTACAATATAGCTATATATTAAGACTTGCTTCAAATACCACCACCTCTATAAAGCCTTCCTCATATCCTCCAGTACAAACGAGGCTCCTTCTGAGCTTTCCAAATCTCATTAGATTTATATCTCTCTTAATATAGATTTATATTATCTCACTGCTAAGGCCAGATACCTTCTTTAAAGTAAAAAATAACTATTAGGTTTTTATAAGTTTTGACTTGTTCCTCACCCACCATTTACATGTAATCCTGAACCAAGTTTTATAGATCCTACTTGTAAAGTAGCTCCCAATATTGCCCACTCTTCCACTGTACTTTTCAAATGTAAGCCTTCACCATTTCTCCCTTGATCTCTGACCCTGCAATGCCTCTTAACGGATCTCTTTATATTCTCAGTTTGCCGGAGTGTCGTCCAGATATGCCAAAGTTGCGGGATGGATCCATGGTTAGGGTACACACAGCCAAAGCCATATTTCTACATGACAGCCAAAACTATCTTCTTTAAATAGGAATCTAATTAAATCAGATCTTTTTCCCTAAACCTTTTTATAGATTTTCATTAATCTCACACTATGATACAAATGCATTACTCCCAGCCCTATGTAACCTGGCCCTGTTTGCATTTCACACTTTATATTGCACCTGCCTCCTCAGGTCCCTTCACCCTTTCTGTCCTCTTACACTAGTGGCCTGGTGCACAAAATTCATACACATTAAAAGGGGATTAATTAGAAGAAATAATTTAATATTGCTATTTGCCCTTTCTCTATAATAGAAGTGTCAGAGATGAAAGAAAATTAGTAAAATGTATATGAAAACCTTTCTCCTGTCAGAGTCTGGGGTGCACCATGGGACCCAGAGTCAAGTCCCCGCCCACCCACAAAATCGTGTGAGATCTAGACCCGGCCATTCCCACCCTTGTCAAGCCCCACCAAGCAGGGGATGTAACCTCAGGTCCCCTGACCCGGTGCCAGGGTGGGGGCATGGCCTGAGGACCTCCAGTCCAGACCAGGGCGAGGAGGGAGCATACCTTGAGGTCCACCGTCAAGCCCCACCAGGTGTGAGACATGGCCTGAGATCCCCATCTCAAGCCCCACTGGGTGAGGAGGATGGCCTGAGGTCCCACAAACCTGGCCACGCAGAGGTCCTACAGCCTCAGTTACCCTGGCCCAACACCAGGACAGGAACATAGCCTCAGGTCCTCTGTCAAGCTCCGCTGAGTTGGGGAGCATGGCCTGAGTTCCCCTGACCCAGTACTGGGGGTTCCCCATCAAACCCCGCTGGGTGGGGAGCACAGCCTGAGGTCCCCTGTCAAGCTCCACCAGGCAGGAGAGCGCAGCCTCAGGTCCCCTGGCCCAGTGCTGGGGCAGGGAGTGTGGCTTGAGGTAACCTGGTCTAGCGCTGGGGTCAGGGGAGCATACTGTAGCCCCCTGGCTGAGCAGTAGGATGGGAAGGACACCTTGAGCTCCTCATCAAGCCCTACCAGGTGGGGGGCATGGCCTGAGGTTTCCCAGCCTGGTGCCAAGTTGGGAGGCACAGCCTGAGGTCCCTGTCAAGCCCTCCTAGGTGGGGGGTGAAGTCTGAGGTCCCCTAATGCAGCACCAGGATGGGAAGTGCACCTTGAGGTCCTCTGTCAAGTCCCACAGGGCTTGGGGAGAGTATAGCCTCAGGTCCCTGCTGATTGCTTCTTAAGGCTCCTTATGGGAACTTGGCCTCAGCTGTGGGTGTAGCCATCTTTGTGACTGAGTGATGGTTAATTAGCATATTCCCTCTTTATTAGATAGGGTGGTTCCTTACATTTGCCTCCCTCCTCACCCTGTTCTTTCTCAAAGTATTCTACCAGAAGCAATTTCCCTCCCATTCTTTGCCCAAATAAGACTGCATATCCCTCAGGTCTCACTTCAAAACGTATCCCTTCAGAAAAGCATTCTGTAATTATTAATCTAAATTATTCCATCTACTCTTCTCCATCTTAAAACCCAATTATGTTTTTCTGTACTACTTATCACATTCAATTTGGGCGTTTACTTTTATCTACTCATTACACTGTAAATTCCAGGAGGTCAGGGCAACAACGACAATAAAAATTTGTGTAATATATTGGTTTAAAAAAAAATCTCTTAACATCTACTGGTAGGTGCTATTAATTATCTGCTAGTTCAATGAATGTTTTTCTGATTTTTAAAGTACTCAAAATCATACTTACCACTACATAAACAGAGTCAGCATCAGTAGAGGCTCTGATGTTGGCAGCTTTGGTTCAGAGTTCAGCACCTGTGCAGCTGGAAACTGATTGTATATTTAGCCAATCTTCTTCTCAAAATATATCTTCCTTCTGTTCCCTGTTCCAATATCCATTGATTAGGTAATCTAGAAAAAGAAAGTATGACTCATGTCAGTTCTAGATTTCTATACATGAGATTGTATCCTTGTTTACATTATTTATAATTACCATTATATTTTAATTCATGACATGGGTCAAGTCATAATCTATTGGTCAAATCAAATGCATTGCATGGAAAAAATGAGTACCTAAAGAGGTTTTCATAACCTGGAATGAAAAACCTAACCAATTAGATGAAATTTCATATGAAGAAATGTAAACACCTTCCACTATTCACTTAAAAGACATAGAGGCTGAGCAAAACTCAGCGTGGACAAAATAGACTTGGGGCTTTCAGCTGGCTCAACACGTCTCTGGAAAATAATATACAGTATGTGGAAACCAGAAAAAATATATTTGCTTTGGAATGAATTAATAGAAGTAGAATATGAAGAATTGAAAAGAGACTATTCCTTTAGGGCAGGGGAAACCTTTTTTCTTTCAAGGGCCATTTGGATATTTATAACATCAATTGCAGGACATATAAAATTATTAACTTAAAAATTAGCCTGCTATATTTGGTCAAGAGGTAATTAACTTACCCCTAATGCCTTGGCAGGGCCAGACCAAATGATTTAGTGGGCCTTATTAGAGCCTGAAGGCCAGCCATCCCCCATTCCTGCTTTAGGGATTTAGGAAACCCAGACCAGTGATCGGCAAACTTCGGTTCTCAAGCCACATGCGGCTCTTTGGCCCCTTGAGTGTGGCTCTTCCACAAAATATCTGTGCGATTGAAAAGTACAGTGCAATTGAAACTTCCTGGCCCCTGCACAGAGGTCAATTTTCGGCTCTCAAAAGAAAATTTCAATCGTTATACTGTTGATATTTGGCTCTGTTGACTAATGAGTTTGCTGACCTCTGACCTAGACTCTGAGGTTATAAATAAACAATTCAGGAAATGATAATTTAAGGAAGACATTTACAAAGGAAGAAAACACAAGAGGTCACCAGGAAGGGTGGGGAATAAAAACATAAAACTGTAGTAACAGAGATATATCTCTTAAAAGAGAGAGGAGAAGAGACAGCATGCAATAGGCAAAATAGCACAGTTAAAAGAGCAAAGCTTAGGAATCCTTCAAACATTGATTTAAATTCAAGCCCCTCTAGTTTCCTGATATATGACCCTGTGCCTTACTTTTCTCATCTGCGAATCACGTATATCAATTTCATTAATTAGTTGTGAGGATAAAATGAACATAATTAGTCTAAAGCCTAATATGTTGCAATTATCCAGTAAATATTAGACTTCATTTTCAATGTTGATGCAAATAACTTTACAATAGAATGAGTGTGCTTAGGAGAAAATGAGGTCCCTATCAGTCTAGGAATTTAAACACATTGGATGAGCTTTATGGGGTGTAGGAGGATGTGAGAGAAATTCAACATTAAATCAAAAACTACACTGATTTTCAATCTGATTTACTATTATTTTAAAATATTAATATAGTGGGAGGAGGAAAGAGAGGCAGACAGAGAGACAGAGAGGGAGAGCTTCCTTCTTTAACGAAGTGCTTTTCACCTTCCAACATACTGTGACCTTTTTTAGTCATTTCTTCTGAAATATCTCTCCAGGGACCTTATAGACCACTTCCTTCCCCAACCTTCCCCAACTACCTAGCCTCAGGACAAGTTCATATTTCAGGCCAGGCCTCAGAAGTACTAACACATCCTGGAGCCCCATTTCTAGAGGAGGAGAGGGAGGTGTTGTGGGAGGCTTGGTCCCACTTTTCTTAGGTTCCTCCCTCCTGGAATGGTTTCAGTCAGTAAAATCTAAGACTGTTGTAACCCATGGCAACCAGCTGCCATTGGATAGAAAAGAAAATGGCTTTTCTATAATTTCATATTATGTTTCAGTGGAGGGGGTGTGGGAAGAAAATCAGAAAATAAGTAAGTATGGCTGGGAAGGCTGCCACACTCACACCAGGGAAGAAGGGTGGTAATGGTCTCCGAGTTGATTACTCTGCCCTTTCATGGGGAAATCACTAGCTCCCAGCAAACTCAGAAATCATTGTACCGCCTAAAGGAGCTCTAAGAATCCCCACATT
This sequence comes from Lasiurus cinereus, assembly GCA_011751065.1. Classification (NCBI taxonomy): domain Eukaryota; kingdom Metazoa; phylum Chordata; class Mammalia; order Chiroptera; family Vespertilionidae; genus Lasiurus; species Lasiurus cinereus. The sequence goes on from JAAGEH010000124.1 coordinate 3,423,336, forward strand.
ATAATTATTTTTAACACAAGTTCAGCAGCCCAATTTGGAGAGATAGGCTGACACCAGCCCTAAGTTGTGCCCAAGTTTTCAGACAGGTCCTTAGAATGTTACTGAAAAGTTATTGTAGCCAATGAGGTACCTTCTTTAAGCCTATTTAATTAGTTCCCACCACCCATCTACTGAAACTCACAGAATAGAGAACTAAAAGAGGCAGGACTATTATCTTATTCAATCCTTAGTTATTTTGTCTTCCTGGGTCCCACTGATGGAAATGACAAACTAAGGTTACTAAAGTCAAGGATGGCCAAGGAGCGTCTGGAACCCAGGCCTCTTATTTGCAATATAATCTCATTATACTTGTTCTCCTGGACAATCTCATTTGCTACTTCTTTTCTAGCTTCTCCTTATCTTCTTAGAAAAAGGGGATATATGTATGTCAGTAACTTAGCTTTAATAGAAAGTAATAAAATGACAATAATGATATACATTAGATTTATTTATTTCATTGTTCTAAGACCTTTTTCAGTGGATTCCATTGCTTTTCAGAACTACTTTGCAAGTTTTCAATAGATGTTTCATGTTTCACAAATATTTGATTACATGCAATTTTTATTTATTCATTTTTTTATTCAATAAGTACTTATTGAGGATACACTCTGTAAAGAATCCTATAGTAGGCCTTTGGGGAGAGCCTCAAATGATCTATTGAAAACTATAATAATGACAAAAGTAATGAATAACATACATCCCCAAGTGTTATAAATAGTATACAGATGGGGTAAAAGTAGGTTTACTGTTGTGAGTATGCAAAGCATAGAGTTTATTGTTGTATTTTTATTAATTATTGCATTATTTTCCATACTATCAACCTACTTTTGCCCCATCCTACATTAACAAAATGAGAAAACTACAATTCTTAACTTTAGCTGCTAAATTAACTTGTTTTAGTGAAATGGGCAGTATCAGGTTCTTTTGCCAATTCTGATTACATGATAAACATTCTGCATATTTCTAGGCACATTGGTGAATGGCTGTTAGTATGTAAAAACATTTTCTATGCAATCAGGATTTTATATTCTACTATAAATATATAATAAGGAAAATAAATTCTGAGATTGACCCAACAGTAATGACCTTTAAAATCTCTTATTCCTATATATTTTGTTCATCAAAATAACACCATTTTTATTTAGAAATCAATATTAATGCTTATTTTGATGTCACTATTTTTAAGGCAAACTCATATTTTCAATGTACATATGGACTGTTTATGAATGAAATGATCTAGGGAGAGGAAACTGCTTTAGAAAATGAGTGTCTGGAGGAAGAGAGATGAAATAGAGATGTCACAAATTAACAGTGACTGAATCTGGTGATGTTATGTTATCTGCTATATGTTATCCCAGCTCTTCTACCTTTGTACAAAAGTCCAGCACTCTCAGAGATGTGCATTATGCGTTTTATGGAAAAGAGATCAGAAGGGCCCAGGGAACTCTGTAACTTATCTGAGACCACACATCCAGCTAGAGACAGAGTGGGGATGTAGACCAGATGTCTTAACCTTGAGCTGCTCCTTAACTGTGAGAAAAAGTAAGTTGCCCCTTTACAAGTTGAGTAATTCAAGAAACACAAAGTGGTGGTCCTGTGAGGGATTGTAAGAGAGGTCTACATGCAATAGATCTTTCCCATGTGAAAATGGCATTGCTGAAGTTTTACCATCTAGACACCCATGCTGACTCTGTACCCCAGGTGTCGGCAAACTCATTATTCAACAAAGCCAAATATCAACAGTACAACAATTGAAATTTCTTTTGAGAGCCAAATTTTTTAAACTTAAACTTCTTCTAATGCCACTTCTTCAAAATAGACTCGCCCAGGCCATGGTATTTTGTGGAAGAGCCACACTCAAGGGGCCAAAAAGCTGCATGTGGCTCATGAGCCGCAGTTTGCAGACCATGGTCCTACACTAACTGAAACCCATTTATAGGCAAAAAGCAATTTCCCATGCAAACACAGTTTTAGAGAACAATCAGCAGACATTTGATGTAGTTGCTAGCAAATAGGAATTATCTGTTGACATTTTTGTTATTTTATGTACTGTGTGTGTATGTATTTATGTAATTTTTTTTTGCATTAACTTCTCCTTAAATATATCTTCCAGCCAGCTACATAATTGGATTTTCTTTTGTTATAAGAAGTGAACATAAATTACTCCTATTGGGTACAGATTAAGTTACAGGATTTCTTCTCTTCTGTCACTGTCCAAACCTGGGTGTCAGAAAGCTTTAATATTTAATGCAGGCCTAATTAGTCTCAGTTAGGCCCAGGGCACTTAGTGAAACCTGACACCAGCCACAGAGTCAAGTTCACTTAGAGAGCATAATTGCCAGTTACTTCTGTTCTGCAATTAACGCCCCTATTAGAGTGCTTTCCTGTTCATCTCCTGATTTTATACGTAAACTGAAAAATAAAGAAAAAAGAAAAGCCTTTGATTCCTGGTGACAGTGGACAGAGATGATGTCACTTGGTTTGTGGTCTGACATTGATGAGATAACTTAAAGAACTTGCAAGTATATAAAAATAGAATCAGCGATGGCGAGAGAAACTTGGAGAAGACAGACCTGTAACAGGTTGTTACAGAAACTTAGAGATTCATGAGAATAAATTGCTGCCCATGACCGACATTCTGAAAATAGCTTTTACATACCTCTGACCAGTCATTTAGAAAATGTATGTTGACGGCTGGCTCATGATGGACAGGCACTAGGCTAAGTCTGAAGGTTACAATGGTCCGAAGAAAAGGTTTCTGCTCTTGGGGTGTATATTCTAGCAAGGAACCACAACATTTAAACAATTTACATGCTTAATAGGTATTTCCATTTTGGGTTACTGCTACAACAGAGTGTCATAAGATGCTGAGAGCAGGGTGAACTGACCCCAACTAGATGTCAAGAAATCTGAAGGAGAAGGAAGGTTGGGAAGAGGGAGAGAAGTGCACAGTCTCTTCTCTCCCTCTGGGAAGAGCTGGGAAGAAGCAGAGCATGTTCATGGAACGAAAGGAGGTCTGCCCATGGAAGGCTGATGTAAATGGAAATCAGATAACGCAAACCCTGGTGGGCCATATTAAGGAGTGGAACAATTGATTCTGCGATTAGAAGTATAATGTCTGTCTTACTTGTCATGAGATCTGTCATATTCCCTTCCAAAACCTGAATACCTAAGGCATGTGCATTGAGGGAATCAGTTTAATTGAGTGAGTAATGAATGACACAAAGTCTCTCACCCAAGGCCTGTCACTGCTTACTTAAGTGCTCCACTTTATGATTCAAAAGCCCCCTGTGCCTATAGGATGCAGTCTTTAAGGCAGTGGTTCTCAACCTTTCTAATGCTGTGACCCTTTAATACAGTTTCTCATGTTGTGGTGACCCCCAAACATACTTCATAACTGTAATTTTGCTACTGTTATGAATTATAATGTAAATACCTGTGTTTTCTGATGGTCTTATGCGACCCCTGTGAAAGTGTCATTCGACCCCCAAAGGGGTCGCGACCCACAGGTTGAGAACCACTGATCTAAGGCATTTATCATTGCCATGTAGACCTAGGGAAGCTGGCTTTGCCCAAACTCATCCTACTTATTGTTAGTGGCCAGAACTGAGGCAAAAGAAGTTCATGTTCACCCACAAACAGGGAATTCTTTTCAGAATATGGGAGTATGTCTCTGGCGAAGCACATCCAACCTTATTTCTCACAACACTTCTCCCCCTGCCTTCGTCACCTTTTTCCTCCTGTCACTCCATAATACGTTCACATTTCAGTTTAGACCTAGACCTCCTTTAGAGGGCTTCCCGAACCTACTTTAGCTCTCATGAGCCTTTTATAGTAAAAATCTGGATTATGTACTCTATCACTCGACTCTTCATGCTCACCATCTACACTTCTTTTATTTTATCTCAGTGAGTCTCTGTGCTCTAAATAGAGCCTATGACCCATGAGAGGGAAACAGTGTTGTCTATTTTTTGTTTGTTTGTTTTTATGTGTTGCTGTTTTTTCAGCCACTAGGCAAAGCACAGAAGAAGCTGAACAAACACTTGTTGATGGGATGACCCCTGGGAGAAACAGAATTTCCTGGTCTGAGTGGGAAGAATTCTTATCTTCCCTTTTGTTTACCTACAAGATCTAAAATTTCTCAGGGGAGAGTGACCATGGATGAACTGACCAGATAAATAGTGATCTTCTAGCAGAAGGGTCTGAGCTGGGAGAGGCTGCATCCTTGATTGATCTGAAAACCTTTCCCAGCCAGAATCTGAAGCAGCCCCAGGGGACTTTCTGAAACAGCTCTCTTGATGACTTTCAATGGCCCTTTAGTGGCCCAATTCAATGATGTTTACTCACTCTTTACCTCTACTTGAGTCTCTGAAGCATTTCTCACTGTTGAATTTCATTGTCTCCCTACCATTTTTTTTTATAATTCCATCCTTTCCCATTTTAGCATCAAGAATGTTTGATTATGATCCTATTTTAATCTTATGGTAGCTCCTTCAAGACGTGGTGTTTTCCCAAACCTCCACCTCCCCCACTTTATTTTTCTTTTTTATTGATTCCAGAAAGCAAGGGAGAGGGAGAGAGAGATAAGAACATTAATGATGAGAGTGAATCATTGAATGGCTGCCTCCTGAATGTCCCCTACTGGGAATCAAGCCCACAGCCTGGCATGTGCCCATGACTTCTTGATTTAGAAGTCGATGTTCAACCACTGAGCAACACTGGACAGCACCACACATTTTTCTTAATGTGCAGAAATGCACTAATGCATTGGTTCCTTTTCCTTTAGATTGCTTGGAGCCACCTTTAGGAGCCCCCCATCTCTTCTCATCAGCACTGTTGGTCCATTGGTGACTCATAGCTTTTGACCTATACTCTGATTAGCCATTAGACTGGGATTTGCCTTCACCTCTTTCATGTTGGTTGGCCTATTTCCTAATTCTCATCTTCCTCCTCCTTGGGTTACTCTCTCATTTAGGTGTAATGCACCCTCCCTCCTCCTGATAAAATGTACACAGGGGTTAAGTTTTTGAGTCCTTCCCTATATATCCTACATATTGTTATTAATATTAAAGAGTGGCCTGTGGCCGAGACCGGTTTGGCTCAGTGGGTAGAGCATCGGCTTGCGGACTGAAGGGTCCCAGGTTTGATTCCGGTTGGGGGCATGTACCTTGCTTGCGGGCACATCTCCACTTTGGAGTGTGCAGGAGGCGGCTGATCGATGTTTCTCTCTCATTGATATTTCTGACTTTCTGTCTCTCTCCCTTCCTCTCTGTAAAAAATCAATAAAATATATTTTAAAAAAAGAGTGGCCTGTGTATAGAATTTTAGGTTTGAAATAATTTTCTTTCAGAATTTTGAAAATTTGTTCTACTGTCTGGCAGGTTCTAAAATGGTTATCAGGAGTCCAATGTCATTCTGATTTCTAGTCCTTTGTATCTGATATGCTTTATATTTCTTGGAAGTTATAAGAACATTTGATTTATTTGTTATGTTCATGTTCTGAAATCTTACAATATTATGCTTTGATATGCTGGGTATGGTATGGGCACTTGTTAAATTATTTACTTGGTAAATATATTCCTCCCATTTTATCTTTATCTATAACTTAATTTAGTCAGATATTAGACTTCCTGTATTCATCTATGCTACCTTTTATTTTCTATTTTATATATATTTTTCTATTTACTTTCTGAGGTGTTTTTATTTACCTTAACATTGCATTCCTTTATATATATTAATATATATATATTTTTTTTTTTAATTTTTACTATCATATTTTTAATTTTGCAGATCTTTCTTTTTTATTTTTAATAAATTTTTACTGTTCGGATTATTACAATTGTTCCTCTTTTTTCTCCCATAGCTCCGCTCCACCTGGTTTCCACCCTACCCTCTGCCCTTACCACCACCACCGCCACTGTCCTCATCCACAGTTGTACAATTTTTGTCCAGTCTCTTCCTGCACTCCCCACACCCCTTTTCCCCCAAGAATTGTCAGTCTACTCCCTTTATATGCCCCTGATTCTGTTATATTCACCAGTTTATTCTGTTCATCTGATTTTTTATTCACTTGATTTTTAGATTCACTTGTTGATAGATATGTATTTGTTGTTCATAATTTTTATCTATACCTTTTTCTTCTTCTTCCTCTTTTTAAAGAATACCTTATAGCATTTCATATAATACTGGTTTGGTGGTGATGAACTCCTTTAGTTTTTTTCTTATCTGTGAAACTCTTTATCTGCTCTTCAATTCTGAATGATAGCTTTGCTAGGTAGAGGAATCTTGGTTGTAGGTTCTTGCTATTCATCACGTTGAATATTTCTTGCCACTCCCTTCTGGGCTGCATAGTTTCTGTTGAGAAACCAGCTGACAGTCATATGGGTGCTCCCTTGTAGGTAATTAACTGTTTTTCTCTTGTTGCTTTTAATATTCTCTCTTTGTCTTTTGCTCTTGACATTTTAATTATGATGTGTCTTGGTGTGGTCCTCTTTGGATTCCTTTTGTTTAGGGTTCTCTGTGTTTCCTGGACGTTTAAGTCTATTTGTGTGCTAGGTGTCCTATAGGGCCCAGTGGCTCAGCCTTCCCAGTTACCTGAGGTGGTCGCTCTTGGTGCACCCTTTTGTGAGCTGTGTGCACAGTCTTATTGTAGTTAAGCCTTGATTGTTGTTGGTATCACTGGAAGGAATTGACCTCCAGGTCAATTTGCTGTGGGGATCAGCTGTGTCTACACTGAGAGAACTCCTCTGCTGGAGACACCCTTATGAAGCAAGACTTGAAAAAGCTTCTGTGCTCAGCTTGGATGGAGCAGGGTCTCAGGGTGGAGCAGACAGCATTGGTTTCCTTACATATTAGGCTCTTGTGTCTCCATGTCCCATGGTAATTGCTGCAAGCACCTCTGAGAGAAAGCAGCCCTCGAGTTCCACCTGCTGCCAGACAGTTCACTTTCTCCCCGAATGAGTCTGGGTCCCCAGAGTCTTGCCTGGAACCGGAGTCCAGTACAGTCGGGAACTTTTTTCTCCCTCCCACTTGAGAAAGTCAGTCATGCACTCAGTTGCCAGTCCTGTCCAGGCATGTCTCAGTACCTCTGCCTCCTGCAGCTCCTCTGAGTCTCAGTGTGCCTTTCTCTTTCCTTTTATTTGTAGAATTTCCACTCAGCCAGCTTTGCTGTGGTTCTGGATGATGCTCATTTTGCCTTTTAATTGTAGTTTTGAAATTGTCGTGCGAGGCAGCAGTTTAGATGTTTACCTGTGTCGCCATTTCGGTTTTTCCTTCTCTTGAAGATCTTTCTTTTTCTCTGCAACATTTTACAAGGTCTTTTGTTTGTTTAGTTTTGTTCCATTGATTAAATATCTTCAATAATTATATTTTTCAGACATTTCTTTAGCTCTTCACATTATTTCTATTTTCTCAGAATTCCTTTAATAACACGCACTTGTTTTACTCTCTTTTTTCAAGTGAGCTTTATTTTTATAGGTATATCTTATATCTGATATATTTACCTAATCAATTTATCTCACTGAGAAGTGTCCTTAGAGCAGTATGTAAGGGTGCAACTTGTCAACCAGTGAGCTTCACTGGAAGGTGGGTTGGCCAGGACATGGCCTTTATGTTGGTAGCTGTATTCTTTCTGAGGGCTCTTCTGTTGGACCAGTTGCTTTGACCAAGAGATGAAAGTTGGAAGAAAAAATCTTAGTTTTCAGCATTCTGGAAGCCAAGTAGGAGCCAACTTCCAGTCAATACACTTGTCTTCAATGCATTTCCTTGGTATAGCTTAAATTTCACCTATTTTTTTCTGAAATTTGAGCCTATCTGATTCAACATTTTATGAAACTAAGTCTTCTGTCTTATTTTGGAAAGAACTGGAATGCATTTGAGAGTTTTCTGAAGATCTAACTACACCTACAGCTTTTATTTCTGACCCAACGAGTATCCCTGATTGCATAAAATTACATCTTTGCCTCCAGTTCCTGATTCTGTTCATGTTTCCATGATGCCAGTCACTCAGTCTTCTTTGATGGGCTAAGTCAGTCACTACTTATCATAGTCTTTCACCTTTAATTATTCATTGGTATTTCCTGTTACTTATCAACTTCTATCTCATTCTCTTTTACTCTATTGATTTATTTGTTGTTGTTGTTGTGTGTGTGTTGTTGTTTTGTTTGTTTGTTTTTTGGGGGGAGTTTTTTAGTCAATCACTATCATGTTACCAGGTTTGGAAAAAGAGTGGGAAAAAGACTATGTCCCATTTACTGGGTTTAACTCCAACTCCACGGTTTTCTCTTCCATATATGTGTCTCTTGATAGAAATGTTTAGTCGCCTTATGGTCAGAGAAACCTTGTAGGTATAACCCCAGCACATACCAGTGACACCACACTCACAGTTTTCTTCTGTTTAGAAATTAGATGTTTTACAAGCCTCTTGAATTTATTGTGTCTAAATTAGAATGAATATAAACATCATTCCTGACCACAAAATAAACTATTAGTTAATATTTTAGGGTAAGTACTTTTTTTAAAATCCTCACCCAAGGATATGTTTTTGTTGATTTTAGAGAGAGAGAGGAAGGAAAAGAGAAGGAGAAAAACATCACTTGTGAGAGAGAAACATCCATCAGTTGCCTCCCATATAAGTTAAATGTAAAAATTAATGCCCCAAATCAAATTTTAGATTCAGGATAGGATTCACCCATTTTTCCTGAATTCTGGATTAATATTCAACAGCATATACAAAAGAGAATTAACTATTTTGCCTTTAAATATGATATGTAGAACTTGCAAAGTCTATATTGAAATGCTAACTGTATTATCTTCTTCAAAAAGTGACTTCTGAGTGTTTCCTCTGCATCTTGTACTCTGTTAAAATTGGCTGATCAACAAGACATTTATTTTGTTCTTGCAGAACTCACAATCTCATGAAAGAAATGAAAACATAAGCAAGAAATTTCCACGCAATATGAGAAATGGGAAGTGAGCACATGGGTTACACAGGCCGGGAAGAATTCTAGGAGAATGTAACTGAGTGGAATATTGAAGAATGATTAGAAGTTCTCTAGGTATCAAAAGACATGAAGAATCCTCTCAGCAGAAGGGGCAGTTTTAGCAAGTTCTAGGAAAGATAAAACAAGGTGATTTATTAAGAGGAATAAGTAATTTTGTCTTCATAGAGCCCAGAGTGGGGGAGTTGGAGTGGTGGGAGCAAGATCTAGAGGTGCATCCTGGGCTAGACCATGAAGGGCTTTGAATGCCATTCTCAGGAATTAGATTTAATTTTCCATATGCTAAAAAACAATAATAAGACTTCCAGTTTAACATTAGACACTTGAATATCTTTATATAAACACACATGTGCTCTCAAACACATGCCCTCAGATGCATCTTGGATTTTCATATTCCCCATGTTGGACTGAGTAATGTTATTTAGATGCAAATAAAGGAAAGGAAGAAATGTAGGGTGTTTTGCTTCTTGCTATATATATATATGATAGAACAGTGGCAAAGTGTCAGAGCCAAGATAACTGAAAGAGAGTCTAATCCATACATCTTGGTGGGAATGAGAGAATCTGCCCCCCACCCCCTAAAAAAATCAAACTAATCTCGCTGACAATGGGATTTTCTTTTTTATTGATTGATTTTTTTTTTTAGAGAAAGAGAAAGATGAAGTGTGAGAGAGAGATGTATTGTTCCACTTATTTATGTATTCATTGGTAGGTTCTTATATGTATCCTGACTATAGATCAAACCCACAACCTTGGCTTATCAGAATGACATTCTAACCAACTGAGCTACCTGGCCAGGACTTATATTTTGTGACTATAAACTATAGTAAGCGCCTTGCTCCTGGAACATTCATCAGAAGCCACCTACAAGTACAGGTTCAAGTTACTGCACCTGAGTTGGATCCTATGCCTCAGGTCTTGTGTTCCAGAAGCTACGAGTCACTGTTTTATCCGTTTTCTTTCTTACCTCCTACAGGTGTGTGGAGATGAGTGTGGACTGTGAGGATTTAGAATGGACATTGCTTATCCATTTTTATATACAGCCTATCACAGTTTTATGGGAGCTTAACAGATACTCCAGGACTACTTTATAAGAAATACAATGTTCCACAGAACAAATCTGCAGTTGATTTAAGTTTTTAGAGCTTACACGCATTGGATTTCCTGACAGTGGGCAACAAGGGGTTAAAGATGGGAAAGGAGGGTCGATAATTGACACTTGTGCCTATTGGTCTTTCCCCAGGCCATCTGGAAGCTTAAATAGCCAACAGTTAATTAAAAATAAACTGACACTTTACTTTAAGGATAGTTTTAATAACCATTTATAAATGTTACATTAAAAATTCATACACTGTTATCAACTCCTGCTAAGGATTTACAGCACAATGAAGGTGTTATGAATGTTTTATAGGTGCCAGGAAGAAGGCTCTTTCTGTGGAGATATTTTCAGAAGACTATTTGTCTTTACCAGGCCACATCGGAAGTACCTAAGACAATAGCAGCTTGTGGAATTAAAAACAGCTCCCAAAGGTCAGGTTGTGATCTTGCCCTCATACTTCTAACCAGCCACAGCTCTTTCCTTAGGCTCCGTGAGTTTGTTCCAGGTGGTGGGTGTGATGGAGAGAGGAAATATGAGCTGGAAAGGATCACGAATCAGCCTCCACAAGGGAAACCATTACCCCAAAAGATCTTGCATGTCACTGATGGAGAATATGAGCAGATACTGTAGGTATGATGTGAGAACCAGCTCTGAAGTTCTCCTATCTAGTGATAACACTAACCAAGGTGTATTTCTGCTTATTCTGTTTTTGTATCATAAGGAAATAGATACTTAACCTGCTTTTCTTTATCCACATCCTGTGAATTGCGTAGCAACCCTATGTATCGTAGACACAGCTTTCTGTCCATGAATTTGGGTAGATATTGGTTCATTATGTAAATAGCAATTGAGCAGATATTAGGCTCACAAAGAGGAACTAGGTGGGAGCCATGAAAAAGTGTATATTGCAGGGATGGCAAAAGAGAATCCAAAATTGTTTGCTTCATAGTTACTCATATGAAAGAACATTTTCTTGTTTATGGGCTAAGAATTACAAACATTATCTCTTTATAAGGCTTGTGACGTTGTACAAATGCATGACTGTGTTTCAAAGCTCTGGATATTTGCCTTCACTGGTGGCCTAGCTTCCAAAGTAAAGCAAAAGCACCGCAAATAGAAATCTGTGGTACATATACTTTATTTTGTGTGTGTGTGTCTCTGTGTGTAAACATTCAAGTTATACTATCTTACAAAATTGCCATTATACAATGTTATCAACTATAGTCCCCATGTTATATATTAGGTCCTCACACCTTATTTTTCTTATAGCTGAGAGTTTGTACCCTTTCACCATTTTATCTCTATTTACACTACTCCCTAGGCCTAGCAACCTGTTTCTATGAGTCTGGTTCATTTAAGATCTCACGTGTAAGTGTGCTAGAAGCCAATTCCAGCATGTAATAATTGCAAGGTTTCATCAAAAGGTTGATGGAATTTGGGGACTCAATAAGGGCTGAGTCATGTATGTTGTCATTTGTTGGGAAAGGCTAAAAGCATTTCTCCCAAACCTAAATAGGATCATTGTTTGCTGCCAGACAGCTCAGGGCATCTTAATCTATATGTTATTGCCACCTTTTGGCCAAACACCTGAACAAATATAGACTATTCCCAATCTGACAATGCTTCTGAGTGAAACCCTACCCTTTGAAGTATGCATCTCCACCTTGCTTTTAGGACAATTTGTGTTATTAAAAAGCAAGAGGTCCTGAGACAAGGAGAACTTACCCCCTTTAGCTAGGCTCCTCTGACCCATAATGCATTTCAAAATTATCTTTCGTCTTTGGACTCCTATTTAATCTGTGCACACCCTTTTTCCAGATTGCTGAACCCTTCTTAATGCTGGAACAAGAACCCTGGCATAAGTGCTATTTTGCAGTACATTTATTGTTATTTCTCTGTGTCCCTTTCAGATCTGTACATACAAGTCTGTATTATTTAAACCGTTATACTCCTTGGTAAGGAACTATGAATAAATATAGTTCTTGATGGCATTTTGATTGCTCAGAATATTATTAAGAACCTACAATTAGAGAAACACAACACAAACTGTCCAACACAAACATCTGGGGATCTTGGCATATATCTATACTAAATGCTAATTAGACTGGATAGACATCCTTCCGGACAAAGCTGTGGCAGCTGCAAGGGCCAAGGGCAGGCAGTCACGGTGGCTAGCAGTGGCAGCAGCATTGAAGTAATGGGGATAGCACCTTCCTCTGATTGGCCTGGTCGCCTCCTACAGAGGGAGGCCAGACTGCGGCCTAAGCTGTCAGTAAGACATCCCCTCAGGGCTCTCAGATTGTGAGAGGGGACAGGGCCAGACCTCTAGTGTGTGTGTGTGTGTGTGTGTGACCTCACATCCTCGAGTCGCAGGTCCGGCTCTGCCTCACTCTCCAGCCCTTGAAGCAGCCGAGGCTGCTGCTGATCAGGCCCTCCCCCAGCACAGGCATGTGGAGGTCCCTGCTGCCCGCTTCAGATGCTGTGTGTGCAACCTCCTCCTGCACTGGGTCTCTAGTATATGTTTCTGGGCTTCTGGAACAAGTATTACTAATATTTTAAGATTTCACAATTACACTATTTTAAAGTTGGATTAAACGAAATCTTATACTCTTAATTTCTTCAGTGGAAATAGAAATACTGAGAAGAAGAGAGAGTAAAATTAAGGGAGAAGAAGCAAGATGACAGCAAGTATGAGAGAGAGAGAAAAGAGTGTGAGAATAAGAGAAATAATTTATGCTGAAGAGAATGTGAAGGGAGCACAGAGGCATAGGGAAACAGTGTGAGGGATAGAAGAAGGGACAAAGGAGAAGTCAATTTTACATTTCTGGAATCAGTTAAAATAATGCCTACTTGTTTTAAGATCAGCTCTCAAAGTCATTAGATCTAGGTCGGTGTCACGTTTTAAATCAGTGGAGAGAGTACTGGACTTTAACTAGTGGTGGTATGTTTGCACTATCAGGTTGGTCATTATCCTGTCCCACTTTCCTCTCAAAATGGGGAAATATCTTCCTCAGGATATAGTTGGGAGTATCAAATGATATAATGAACATAACTTAAAAATAGCATTTTTCAACCTGTACACTTTACACATATGTTATTTTCTTAAAAGTAGCATGTTGTAACCTACCATTTTTATATGCAACGTATTATCATCTTTCTAAAAATATATTTGGTGATCAGTAGAATTATGTGTAAAGAAGCAAAGGCGATGAAGGATAGACACCTTGATCCAGCCTCCACACTGCATCCCTTCTTATCCTTCTCCCCACCTTCCTTCTGAGATTTTGCCTGTAAAGCCAGTTTTCCCATTGCCACTGTTACTTTGTTCTTTACAAATCTATATGTGGGAGGCCAAATTCACTAGAGCATACACAGGAGGGATTACTGCTGCTCTGGCTTCAAAACAGTTTGTTTCATTTGTTTCATCCTTTTATTCAAACAGGCTGGATCAGACTCCCTTGGCTCCTCAGCCATATCAGCTGTCTTATCTGTTGTGATTTTTAGGCAACACGGAATAAAAAAGGACACTTACTGTTGGCTGCATGCTTACCATTCCCATCTCAGATTGTCTTTTCAATGGACTATCTAAACTCCTTCCCATTTACACATTTTCACACCATGCCCTATGGACATATAGGATATGGGTGTGTCTTTGTATGCATCCTATATAATAAAGGTATAATATGTAAATTGTCCCCTCAGGCAAGAGTTTCATTGACCAGGAGGTGACCAGGGGATGGGGATGGGCATCCAACTGCATGTGACCCCTCCCCCCAGCCAGTCACACCTCTGATTGCCCCCTCAACCTGATTGGGGGTGAGATTGGCTGGCCAACTTCCCATGTTTCCTCCCTCTGGCTGGCCTGATTGGGCAAGCAGGCAGAACCCACCCATGCATGAATTTGTGCACCAGGCCTCTAGTTTAAAAATAATCAGTAGCCATTCCCACTTCAGAGGGTTGAAGTCTTATCATTCATTGCTCTTTAAACAGGTGAAAAGAACACCACTCTTGCACCTGACTAGTGAGACTCCATGGTTGAGCATCCACTCATGAACCAGAAGCTCATGATGTGATTCCCAGTCAGGGCACATGCTAGTTTGGGGGATCCATCTCTAGTGGAAGGTATGCAGGTGGAAGTAGATCATTGATTCTCATCATCAATGTTTCTGTCTCTATCCCCCTCTCTCTGAAATCAACAAACACACACACACACACACACACACACACACACACACATACACATACTGAATGGCCAGATCATTATGATCTCTGGACACATAACAATCGGCCACTCAGTGTATATCCTATCTAATAAAAGGCTAATATGCAAACTGTCCCCTTGACTAGAAGTTCGACCAGCAGGCAGGCTGGCCAACCACCCATGTCCCCTGCCCCTGGCCAGGCTGGCTGGACCCCACCCATGCATGAATTTATGCACCAGGCCTTTAATATACAGTGTTACCTTGAGATACAAGTGCCCTAACATAGGAGATTTTTGAGAAATGAGCCTTCGAGCGAGCGATTTTTGCTTTGACATACGAGCAACATTTGAGATAGGAGTAATAGCGCGGATCGGCCAGCTGCACACGACCCACCAGTTTACCTCCACTCGAGCGTCTCATAGTTTCCCACACCTCAAGGTTACAGAACAAATTAAACTCGTGCCTTGAGGCACCACTGTATTATAATACACACACATACATACACACACATACACACATACACACTGAGTGGCCAGATTATTATGCCTTCAGAGATTATAATTTATAATATCTGGCCAATCAGTGTGTGTGTGTGCGTGTGTGTGTGTGTGTGTGTGTGTGTGTATGTATAAAGTTGATAGAATCAAATGAGATATATATGTTTATGGATTGAGGCCAGAGGCCTGGATTTCTTTTAGTACATGCCAGTAACTAGCTATTGTATATGTGTTCTTGGGAGGATTATTTGCTGCCTGTAAATTTTCCATAGACAAAGTTAGAGAGAGGAACTCAATGGGTGACATATATTTGGAAGTGTATAGCTACTTCCTACATCTAAATCCATAGAGACCAATCTGACATTAAATATTCATTCATTCTTTTGGATTGAATACATGTCTTTCCTAATATTCATATATTGAAACCCTAACCCTCCCTGTGATGGCATCAGGAAGTGGACCCTTTGGAAAGTGATTATATCATTGTAATGGGATCATCATGAGGGGGCTTTATGACCTTGTAAAAAAGACACTGGGGAGCTCTCTCACCCATTTGCCATGTAAGGACACACTGAGAAGATAGCCACATATGAACCTCCAGAATCATGGGAAATTAACATGTGCTATTGAAGTTGTTCACTCTATGGTGTTTTGTCATAGTAGGCCAAATGGACCAAAACACCAATTCTATATTGCTTCAGGCGGAGAATTTAAGAATGAAAGAGTGGCCTTTGAACTAGACCTTGAATGTTGAGTAGCAGTCAGATAGTTACAGACAGATATAAGGCATTCCAGATGATATCTAGATACAAGCTAGAGCAGCATGGTCATTATTTATTTACTTATCTAGCATCTATGAGTTGAATGTCTACTCTGTGACAGTGACTAATCCATGGGCTAGGCATTCAGCATTGAACAAGGCAGGCAAACATAATTCAGTTTACGTGGAGTTTGCATTATAGTCAGAGAGCACCTGCAATTCAATTTGCCTGGAGGAGAAATAGAGATAGAGATAGAGATATAGAGATATAGAAATGAGAGATGGGAGAGGGAGAGAAAGAATTAAAGAGAGAAATGCTAGTTGTATGGAATTATATTTTGAAGCTGGAAAATGGAGAGCCTTCATTTATAGCTAAGTTGGAATTTCATGGTGATTTATTGATGTAGCTCTTAAAACCTGCTAATGGGCCATGAGGGTTGATACAGACTTTTTTAACCTATAAGTATTTTTCTCTTTACAGTGACCAGCAAGGCTCGAGAGCAGACAGGAGTCCTGAGTAGAGGCACCGGGGTATTGAGAAAATGAAGGAGACAGAGTCAGTAGGGAAAGCTGGGACCAGGTGGGATAGCTGGCCCTCTTATGAAGAGACAGTGACCCAGAGCCAGTGCAGTGTGTTTATTTTATACAGTATGATTTCAGGAAGTTTTACTAGATAGAATTTAAGACAAAGGAAATTATGTGAAATCATGGTTAAAGATCAAGCTGCAATTCTTCATTCTTGTAGCTTCTTTGTAATTGTCACCCCTGGCTGAGCCCGGATAATTGTGTCCATTTCTTGCACCTAGCTGAACTTAAATAATGAAACCCACATCCTGGCACTTGAACTAAGGGTTAGGATGACAATATACCTGCCTTTGGCATTGTGTGTTTCCAGGATGTGGCTCTGCCAACACCACTGGACTCAGTTGACAATAATCAAAGAAATGCTCATGTGCCTTCCCAGGTGCTCTCTACACTAACCAGAGTAATCATATACAAAACAGGATATGACCTCGGGGGTGGTCACAAACAATGGAGCTGTAGGTGTGGGTTGGCTGAAAGAGAAGAGAAAGTGACCCATCCCTGGTGGAAATAACTGGGCCATTAGAGTCAGGTTGCTACCAATTGTGAGACTCTGGAGAAGTTATTTTATCTCTTTGAATGTTGGTTTCTTCGTTTGTAAAATAAATTCCAATTTATATATTTATTGTAAAGATTATTTTACAGCAGCAGTCTCCAACCGGTGTTCAGTGAACCACTGGTAGTCTGTGAGGTCTGAAAGGTTAGCGACCGCTGTTTTACAGGACAGTATACTCAAATCTAGCAAAGTGCCCAGTACTCAATTGCTCAGTGGTGACGAAGTATTTTAGTGCCAGCTTCTTCTAGATGGATTGAGAATTTGGCAGAGGGGATAACTTTAACAGATGTTGCTGAAGGAGCAAATGAAGAAGGAATTATACTGAGAAACAAAAGTCCTCTTCCTTTAGTTGAGAAATCTCAGGGGTTGTGTTTTGCTTTGCTGAAGAGAGAAATAAGGGGAGAGTGGCCTGCTGAAGCACAACAGATATGGAATTTATGTCACAGGATGACTTATTAAATATTTTCATTGTGAGCTATGAAAATTTCAACTGAAACATCTGCCAGCCGATTACATTCTCTTTGTAAAGAGTCCCTTCAAGAAATATGATCCCATTCTCAGTGGAAACCTGTGTGGAAGGCAGAGGTAGATGGCAGAGCCTTTATTACAAATTAAGAAGTGAAAGAACTAGGGAACAGGTTCTAGTTTTAATCCTTGACCATCCAGAAAGGTGGGGTTAACCTGAGAATGTTAAGTGTTCTGATTTGGATTTCAAAATCTCTTCTACTGCATCCACTTACATTTTTGCTGTCAAGCACTGTTCAATGAAGAACATAAATCCTGTGTGCTGTTTCATTAAAACAAACATTAGGTAGAGAAGAAAATATCAAAAAGCAGAACCCACAGATAACGGACTCATAGATGTCATGAGTTGGAAGATACGGAAGCCTGCTTCAATTTCTAGCTGTAAATATTACTAGTTATATGAAGTAGATAGGAATCTCATATATTTTGCAGTGTGATATGCTAATTATGTATGTGAAGTAATTTAGCTCGGTGCCTGGCTATTAAGTATTAATATATGAATGGTACAAATAATTTTGCTAAAGTTTCATGCAATGAATTATTCCGTGCATGACCCCCTTCCACCTCCCAAAGTCGGCATTGGTTTGGCCAAAACAATGATAGATGGCTCAGTTCTCTCAGAGCACTGTGTTTAACTTGTAGAGAGCAGGCATTAGGGATGGCCTCTTGCATGGAGTTCAGATTTGCTAGTGGTCAAATGTGCTAACTATTCTTAGGAGTAAATAGACTCTATATTTACATAGGATTTTTTTTAAAAATTTTCAGTTCATACTCTTTCCAAAATATGTATCCAATCATACCCAATCTACTTTTTGAAAGCTTAATATTCCAAGATTCCTCAACTGGCTTATGAAGTCACACAATTTTGGGATTATTTTCTAGGTCTTTAGTTCATTGATAGTATAAACCTTTCATAACCTAGTTTAAAAAAAGAAATCTAGGGATTCTAGCCAGTTCTGTGCCAGTACCAACATACACAGTTCTCCTCTCCATGTAGGTTTTTACTTTTTAAATACAATCTACATCTTTGTTTTCTCACTTCCACAATACTCTCACCACTCCTCTTTCTTCTCTCTTTTTATTTCTCTCTCAACTTAATCATATGTCCTCTGAATCTCCTAGGATCACACTCTTTTCCCTATTTCATGCATCCCCTTAACTGGATTAGATGTATAACACTTTTAGTTGATCCTATCATTTTCTAACAGTTCATCATTTCAGAGGTTATATTAATGGGTACAAAGGTCACAGCTTTCACTGTAATCCTTCCTATAAGTCTCAGTTTTAATTACCCTTTATTATTCAAAAGCCTTCCCAGTTTTATTCGTTACTGGTTGGTCTGGAGAAGTAACTTCCTTTCCAAATTCTGAAAATCCCTAACTTAATGAATTCTCTCTGTTTCCTTTCATTTTTTTCCCTTACAAACTGGACAACACTTTGAAACCATCTTTTTATCAAAACATTGCCAGAGGGAGCCAGAAGTACTAAATTCTCTTTCATGGCTGGTTCTCCTAGATCCACAGGATCATAAGATACATGTGTTTATTTTCACTTTCTGATCAGCTTTCTAACCCCCTGTCAGATAATTATGAGGCCAAGGCATACATTTCAGGGTTGTATTGCAGCGGTCCTTGGCTTCTAGTTGTCTTCTACTACACCAGTTATGAAGGATGGGGATGCACTACATTCATAAACAATATAAAATCCTCAGTGAATTACATCAAAACTTTACTTTCACTTTTTAAAAAATATGTATTTTATTGATTTGTTACAGAGAGGAAGGAAGAGGGAGAGAGAGTTAGAAACATTGATGAGAGAGAAACATCTATCAGCTGCCTTCTGCACACCCCCCACTGGGGATGTGCCCGCAACCAAGGTACATGCCCTTGACCGGAATCGAACTGGGACCCTTCAGTCCCCAGGCTGACGCTCTATCCACTGAGCCACACTGTTTTTGGCTACTTTCACTTTTGTTCCAAGTCTACTTCAGATTGAATGAGGGCTCAGCTCCAAGTCATCCTCAGTTGAGGATGCAGCCTGAGGAAGTAATTGCTACCTAGATTTCCCAGTTGTTGGGGCAGAGTTTAAAAACTTCTGTATAGAGAACACATAATTCCATTGGCCAAGTCAAGTCAGATGGTCATAGACAACTTCAGTGTTGGGGAGCAGCAAACGAATCATGCAAAATACAGAGGCAAGAAAGGAAGACTCCCAATCAAAAGAAAGTGAAAAGTCAATAGTGAAAAGATCTCATAAAGGAAATTGCCACTGGCAACAACAAATATGAGAGAGAAGTGAAGATAAGGACTTATAGATGGTGACACAATTAGTTATATTTCAGGAACAGGAAAAGATTCCAACAATGCTGAGAACATTACAAGACAGAGATGTGACCGCATTCTTATTAATACTTGTTTAAATTTACCTAAATTGATTCAAAGTTTGCCTTTACCCAATACGAACACTTGTATAAACTCAGAATTTTAATGTGTGAATATCAGTCTTTTAATTTTCAAATAAAATAGACTCAGGCCCCCATGGACAGTTGAACAATGAGTCCTAGCAATGTTTTCCAGTCAGAGCTTCTCACTTGCCCTGAATTGTGGGAGAAATCTGGAGGCCACACAGTTCAGAAGAAAGTCCAGCTTCCTCAGCAGGTGTCAGTTACTGCTAGTTACTGTCATTGACACACAGTCTTGTGAAAATAGAGACTCAGCTTCACAGATGATCTCAGTCAACTGCTGATCCAATTCCTGGGAAAGGTTCTTAGACCTCGGGGAAGGCTCTTTCTACTCCCTCAATGCAAAAGCCATGTGTTCCTTAGATTTGTACATCTTGCTGTTGGCCTCTCATTTCATAGGCAGCTATGCCCCAGCAATCCGGCCTTCTCTTTAATTGTAAGTCTCATTTTATTTATGTTCCCATCCCTTGCAGAATACAAACTACTATCTCCTTTTTCCCAAGGATCCACTAAGACTTGAGCTACCCTTTCCAGACTTTGAAAGCTGAATAGTCCTTTTTCCTCTGATTTCTCAGAAAGCGAGATTCCCTACACCCTTTCCTAGGGGCTACTCAGACTCTTCTTGAGGTCCTGTATGTGGGGAGAATGCTGCCTTCATGAATTCAAAGTGAATTTAATCTCCTAAATGTGACCATTTTGACTTTCTGTCTCTCCTGGGGAAAGCAAAACAAAACAAAAACCAATCAATGAACAAGTAAAACCTACATAAGCTTGGTCTTCTGCAATCTACCTCATACCTCTTTCCCCCCACCCTGGCCAAATGTTCAGGAAAAGATTCTCAGTTAGTGATCATTATATAGGGTGTCACCAAAATGTATACACACTTAACTGCTGATAGCTCAATGGATTTTTTCCAAATTTAACCAATTGGAATTAATAATTATTCATTTTGGGGGATACCCTATATACTTTATAATTCATGTTTTTAAAATGCAATATTTTTAGTAATGGAAAAGTAAATTTAAATATGAAGTTGTACATGACAGTCAATTGTTGTTAAATGAATAAATGAAGGCATGCATGCTATGCACCCACTGTTACATACTGTTTACAGCTCTAAACATCTTTGCTGCAGCAGTAACATGCAGTCATACCTGAACTACCTGGACACCCTATAGCAGCTGCTATATCAGCAGTTATTTTGCCAGTTGTTTAGAGGCTGTGAAAATTAACACAAGCTGCAATATATCTGTGAACTATTTTTGCCTAGAATAAAGGTGATTTCTTTAGCTAAAACACTATCTGCAGAATCATAGAGGATGAGAGGCACACTGAGCAGAGATCAGAATCAAATAAGTATTAACAAGTACTAAGAACAAAAAGCACCTTAGGATAACTCGACACCATGTCCTGCTAAGTGAGCTGTAGTTAAGCTCTGATAGCACACAAAGACTAATTACCTGTGAGGATGGGACATATAAATATTTAGATGGGTTTAGGACAACATTGTTAAGGAGAGGTTGTCTGGGCTGATACCAAGGTGTTCATGCATGGATTCAACAGTATCACAAAAATGGGGTGTGTTTATTGTGGATCAAGACCATGTTTGTTAGATTTTTGTCACCCAGGAGTGGACCTATTAGACACAGCCCTGCCCTCTGGGAACTCACTACCCTGTATTTCATACATATTTCATAAGAAATTTCCTTGAGAAAAGCTTGAAGAAGGGAAAGGATCACTTTGAATGGCCATTGAAAACTGTACCCTTAGCCCCAAAACACCAGGTCAGATGTTAAAAATGTATTTGCCAGCACTCAGTTCATTTCCCTCATTTCCTTCTCACTCCTTTTCACAGGGGCACACATACTTAGACACACTCATTCGTGGTGACTGATGAAAATACTGACCTGGCCCATTCCTGGCTGGGTCCTAGCTCCTACTTCTTCCTCCCTTCCTGAGGTGTTATTCAGAGATAAGTCACCCAAGTCTCCCTCAAGCACTTTTATTCTAATCTCCTTTACAACTTCGAGGTGAGGGTCATTTATAGATATTTTTTCATAAAAACTGGTTTAGCTCAGTGGATAGAGCATCGGCCTGCAGACCGAAGAATCCCAGGTTCGCTTCCGGTCTAGGGCATGTATCTTGGTTGCGGACACATTCCCAGTAGGGGCCATGCAGGAGGCGTCTGATCGATGTCTCTCTCTCTCACCGATGTTTCTAACTCTCCCTTCCCTTCTGTAAAAAAAATCAATAAAATATACTTTTTAAAAAATAACAAAACAAAACAAAACAAAACCCTGTATTTCAGAGAAAACAATAACCAGAATTTGGTGGTCAAAAACCCATTAGGACAATCTCTGAGGTTTGTCTCCCTCTACTGTTCAACCAGGGGAGCAGCAAGGCATTTCTCCAGTGGCTTGTGCCCAGAGCCCCATTGCATAGACATATACCTGATTGTCTCTTTAAATTAAGGCAAAAGATTAGAGAGGGGGGGGGGGCGGGGGTGAATGGGAGAATCACACAGCTACTTGGATCATCAGTTTGCTAACCTTAAGGTAGCTTTCACTGATGTAAAATCTCAACTCTAGAGAGCTGACAACACAGATTTTACTTTCATAAACTCTAAGCCTTCAACAGAACTCTTCCCCTTGGTAAGAATCCAGAATCTACCCAAGAGGTAGAAGGGCTCAGTTGCAAAGAAGGAAGGCACAAAATTAGTGAGCCAGATCTTCATTCAGACTCTCTTATTCTCTGGTTGTGTGCCTTGATTTTTTTGGGAAACTCATGTTCATTATCAAAACTTCAGTCTATCCTATCTAATAAAAGAGCAATATGCAAATTGGCCATATCTCTGCTACATCCATAAGCCATGTCCACAGCCAATCAAAAGCAAGTATGCAAATTAACCCAACCAAGATGACTGTGGCCATGGAGCCAGCAGGAGGCTTTCCACACACCCCGGCCTCCACTCAATACTACAAAGTTTCAATTATAGAAGATACATCCCAACAAAAATGGCAGCAGCCACAGAGCTGGAGAGAGCAGGAAGCTTGAGTTGCCCTTGGCGATAGAGGAAGCCAAGTTTCCACAGCCCTGACCTGTCTTGGCCTCCACTTAAGGCTACAAAGTTTCATTTAGAGACAATAAATAAATACCAGCAAAAGTGGCTGCAGCCACAGAGCGAGCAGGAGGCTGGGCTCCATTCAAGGCTACAAAGTTTTAACTATAGAAGATAAATCCCAGATGCCAGAGCCTCCACTTGGGTCCCTGGGGGGGCATGGCTGGCTGGCAAACCACCACAGGCCCCTTGCCCAGGCTGCCTCACACTCCAAGGGAACCCCCACCCTGATCCAGGACACCCTTCAGAGCAAACCAGCCTGCCCCCACTCATGCACCAGGCCTCTATCCTCTCTAATCTTCCTAGCTAATAAAATAATAATATGCAAATTGACTTGCCCCTCTAACACACAAGATGACTGCTCCACATAGTCAAAGATGACTGACCCCATGTAGACTCAAGATGGCCACCACAAGATGGCCAGCAGAGGAGGACAGTTGAGAGGTACCAGGCATACAAGGGAGGGCAGTTGTGGGTGATCAGGCCAGCAGGGGAAGGCAGTTGGGAGGGATTGGGCCTGCAAGGGAGGGCAGTTGTGGGGGAGAATGGGGGACCAGGCTTGCAGGGGAGAGCAGTTGGGGTCATCAGGCCTGCAGGGGAGGGCAGTTAGGGGCAAACTAGCTGACAGGGGAACAATTAGGCATCAGGTTGGCAGTGGAGTGGTTAGGGGGTGATTATTCTGGCAAGCAGAAGTGGTTAGGGGCAATCAGGAAGGCAGGCAGGTGAGCAGTTGAGAGCCACCAGTCCTGGTTATGAGAGGGATGTCTGACTGCCTGTTTAGGCCAGATTCCAGTAGGATTAGGCCTAAACAGGGAGTCAGACATCCCTCAAGCAGTCTCAGATTGGAGAGGGTGCAGGCTGGGCTGAGGGACTGAGGGACACACACACCCTGGCATGAATTTTGTGCACCAGGCCTCTAGCTTATCTATAAAAAGGGTATGTGATCAGTAAATGAGAAAATGATCAGAATGATAAAATTTAGGAAACGAAAGTGACTTTAGGCATCAGTTAGCCTGACTTCCTTGTCATTCTCTTAAGCAAAGGAAAGCAAAGAGGGTGGGTTTCACAAATCTGCTAATTAGAATAACTTGGGGAGACTTTTTATAAAACAGCCTGTGCCCAAGTCCAGAACACAGCAACCTCATTTAAAGGGTCTGAGATAAAGCTCAGCATTGGTCCTCTAAAAGCTCCTTAAGTGATGCTAATGTGTAACCAGGGATGAAAACAAAACAAAATAGCACACACAGAAAAACGACAACAACAAAAATACCACTGGCCTACAGAGAAAAGAAACATGACTCAGTGTCTATAGAGGGAGCTCCCAAAGAGAACCAGTATATAAATGCATGTTTGACATATCCCAATGCAACACTATTTCTATCCTCAGTGGGCAGATAGCCTACCCTGCTTCCTCCACCTGGGGGCACTTCCTCTTCTCAGGAAGCTACCAGAGCCCTTACCCCTTCTTCCCTCTCATTTAAGTGATTTATTTGAATTCTTTATATAAACTCTATCAGTGTATACTTCTCAAGAATAGAGACACATCTGCATTATTCTATATACCCCATAAAGCCAGAGACTGTGCCTACCATGTCCTGCACAAAGCAGTATGTGCTGAGAACTGTTTCATTAAACCCCTCCCTCCCTTCTTCATGCCAACATGTCTTCTCTTATGAGCTGATTCACCCAAATTCCTTTTATTTTTCTCACAACTTTAATTTTTTTGGTCTTTCATCATTGCTAACATTGCTCTTTTATTTTCTTTCTTTCTTAGACAAAGTGTTCTAACCCTTTGAAAGTATCCCAAATTGTCAGCCATAATGACTAAAACAATTAGTGCCTCTTTAGTATCTTGGGATTAGTTTCACTCTTCACTTATTATTCTTGGGATTATGGTTAAAGGGCCATGAGTGGATAAGCTCTTTCCTCCAAGGAGGCAAATGAAACTCTCTTGAGTCATCTCCAAATATCTGTTGAATATTCCAATATTCGCTATTGCTCCATTCTCTATGTTTTGCTCTTTGATATCTATATTATCTACCTCTACTGACCACTCCATCTCACACACACACACACACACACACACACACACACACACACACCCTTGTAATGCACTGATTTTAAATACCTTTGCCCTTGTTACTATACCTTCTTCCCTTTTTTGCATTAAGATATCCCTTGCCCATATTTCCCATGGCAGGTAAGACTAGCTCTTCTCTAAAAAAGCCTTCTGTGACCTTCCTAGCCACTATTGATACATCATCTCAACACAGCTGGCCCAAATCACCTGTCTCATTAGGTGAGCACATACATATTACGGTAAGAAACTATTTTCTTAAAGTTTTTCCAACCAGCATGTAGAGTCAAGATTAGACATATACCTTTCTTCTGCTGCTTTTGCATTCCCACTTTCTTCCAATACAATGCCTGGAAAACAGACAGTCATCCAGGGTCAGACATACTGCACACTAATTTGGCTGGATCTAAGTCGAAGCACTTTCTATGATTGACTCATTAAATCCCCCTAACAATCCCAGGAGAAAATAGGACACAGGTAATGATAAATCAGGCACCTCATGTTCACACAGCTGGCAAGTGGCAGTGACAGTTCTCAAATTTGGACCATTGAACTGCTGAGTCCATACTCCAAATTGCTGTGCAGTACTTATATGCTTGTTGTTTTTACAAGTGCAAAGTATGCTTAGTGTTGACATGGGAAACAAAGAAGATGGTACACATATCCCCAGTACTCAGATGTTATTACATAGAACAGTCCTGGCCCTGCTCCTTACTCACTGTGTGATCTTGTATAGGTTGCCAGTAATCTGTATACCCACAGGCTCCACATGGCATTAGACAGTCATCAGTAACCACTGAAAGTGGGTATTTCAAATGCATGGGAGAGTTATTTTCATGTGGAAAGGCATTCCTGGTTGTCATAATGGCAGTCGTTTCTCTGACCTCGAGCAGGGGAAAAGGTAAGGGTGGTCAATACTGAAACCCTTTCAGGATCACGCAACAAGGACTCCACTTGCCCAAAACTCAAACAGCACTCTCCTGAAGGAATACTGGACCAACTATTTCTAAGGTCTCTTCAAGATGTGAAATTCCACAGTGTTAATAGTGGGCTTTTGGCTAAGTTCCGATTGCCTGTCATGGTTTTAACCTTTATCACTTACTAAAAAATTAGCTGAGCACCACTCATCAACTAGCCAGTATTTAAAGCCTAGGGTTATGTATTTATAATTAATGTGGACTAGATACTATTTCCCATGCAGTGCAGAAGACAAGTCAATTTGGAGAGCCACACAGCTGCTCAATAATGCAAATGATGCCTATTTAAAATAGTGTATTGCATTGCTTGCTTAAAGGATGGGAAGCAGCGTGGCATAGTTGCAAAAGCACAGACTGGATCTATCAGTTATCAGCTATGTAAACATGGGCCTCTCACTGACCTTTGCAGCAGTCCACTTCCCTAAATGGGAACGGGAGCCACACTGTGTGTTTTAAGGATGTCATAAGAATTTGAGGGGCTCATTAGAAAGGCTGGCACGTATTGGTGGCTCAGTAAATGGTATCCATAATAATTTTTATTGTCCTTTTCATCATTCGGAAGATATTTATTGGTTCCTCCCCCTGTGCTAAAAGAGGAAATGTGATTTTGGATCGGGGCCTTGGAAGATAATTAAGTTTTGGTCTGGTGGGTAAGTGAGCAGGTTTATGACCAGAGAATGCAATGACCCTAATGTATGTTTGCATTGATTCCACAAATACAGGGTGCCCACCTCCCCCCCGCCAAAATGCAAGAACCTTCGAATGATTATAAAGTCTGTGTTAATTAACACACAGTTCATTTTAAAAATTTAAAAGAATCTACAGAAGTGACTTATTACTTCTGTCAATACCTGTTTGAAAACTGATGACCATACTGGGCCAGGCACTGCCAATATTACGAAGCAGTGGAATCACAAACATTAAGAATCATTCCATTTGGTATTTGTGTGCCCTCAATTCCTTTTTTATATACCCCCATAAAAAACCTGTAGTGGCACTTTAGGATAAATTTTCTTTGTTCAAAGATGAGTTTGGCTTCACCCATTATTTCAAATCAGTTAAACCTGAAAAGGGGTGACAATTAAGTGAGTTATCAGCTACTGAATTGTATATGTGTTTTGGGGGACATCCTATATTTCTTGAGTTGCTGTTACTCACCAAACACAGTAGTAGGTCTGAAAGGTAGAATGAAGATGGTCTTTACACTCATAGAGTTAGCACTCTGGAGGATTTTGCTTGTATATCTACAAAAAGTATGGAGACATACTGCATGCTGCGTTTTCAAAACTCCTTTTTATTAACTTTTAGGAGCATCACACTAGAATTGTGGAAATGTTTCCATTCATCAGCTTTATTGCTTATACTAAGAAGTCGTAAATCCTCCAAGTTCATTTAATCCAGGAGTTACACCTTCCATTGCATAGCAGCCATGTGCATGAACACACACACACACACACACACACACACACACACACACACACATTGTTATCTCTGTGCCTCAATATCATGAATGTCAATGGGCATATTATTTACTCATGGTTGCCTTGATTTTTCTCATTATTAAATTTGGTTCGTAAAGCTCCTTGGTCTATTACTTGAAAAAATTGATTTAGCAGTAAAAAATGCTTAGGAAATGCAGGACTTCACTGGGTCTTTAATGGGCACTGGGATTTTCTAAGAGGTCGATAGACTGTATTTAGCATTTCACAAATAAGTTTGACCTAGGGGGCCCTTTTAAAAAGTATTTTTCTCACTACATCTTACTCAGTAACAAATGCTGGTAGATTCTTATACAACAATTAGTCATATCACATAATTCTCTCTGGTATATTTAATGAACATTGTTTTGAACACATGCCTTACAAGATTATGTTTTTCTTCCTGAAAAAGTGGAAAGTAATTTTAATTAATTTTTAAATCTGTGGCTAGTGCAAGGTAATTTTTCTTTCAATTTAAGAAGGAGACATTAAAGCCAATATTAAATGTTTGAATTATCCCGTTTCTGTCTTATTTGTCTGTGCCTCAAAATACGAGTGATCTCTGAGTGACAGCTAGCAAACGCTCAGTTCCATAAATTTATATTCAGCAAATAAGATTGAGGTATCTATTCTATTGCATGAGCTATGCAAGGCATTGAAGAAAAGGAGATCATTAAATTATGGCTCATGCCTCAAGGAGCTTATACTCTAATACCAAAGACAGTTATGTTCATAGACCATTAATAATACATTATAATAAGCACACATCAGAGATATGTCATAGAGGAGGAAGTGATTATCGTTGGGTAAATACATGAAAGAATTCCTATGACTGAGGCAGACACTTCATTACAATTGAACAAATGCTATTTAAAACAAATTCCCTCTACTTGTATCTTAGAAAGAAACATGAGAACATCATAAACAATAACAATAGTTCAGGATACTTGAACTTCTCTTATCCACCTTTCTTTCCTTCCAGAAATAAGTGAATTATTTGTTGCTTAATGGGACCATGAAATCAATTGTACTTTGTTTTGTTTTAAAATATATTTTTATTGTTTTCAGAGAGAAAGGGAAAGGAGAGAGATAGAAACATCAATGATGAGAGAGAATCATAGATCGGCTGTTCCTGCATGCCCCACACTGGGGATGGAGCCTGCAATCTGGGCATGTACCTTGACCAGGAATCTAATGGTGACCTCCTGGTTCATGGGTTGATGCTCAACCACTGAGCCATGCTGGGTGACATCAGTTGTATTTTGAGGAAAGGCCAAAGTCACCTAAAATAAGAAACACCTGACAACATAGTTTGAATTCCACCTCTGAAGAACCAGTGCTGGGTTAACATAGTCTCTCTCTAAATTACCACCCCATCAGGTAACTATCAAGCCATTCTCACCACATATCCCCTAACAATGATTCCCTTAAATAAACTCAATTCATCAAAAACATACCATTGAAAAGTATAGTGACACTCTAGGTAAGGACAGTAGCACTCTGCTACCTTGTGTTATATCCCATTATTTTAATATTTATTTTGTACCCAGATCCTGCCCATTGGTTTATATACTGAGTGGCCAGATTATTATGAACTCTGAATGCATAATAATCTGGCCACTCAGTGTATAATCTGCCTTTTAAAAACTGAGCGTGCTCAGTTCTAAAAGGCAGATAATCTTATCTAATAAAGAGGGAATATGCTAATTGAGCATCACACCCTCACAAAGATGGCAGAACCCAGAGCCAATAAGGGGGGAATATGCTAATTGACTGCCACTCCTTCAAAGATGGTGGTGACCACAGCCACAAGATGGTGGTGCCCAGTTCCCTCAGGCCCCACCAGGGTGGCAGGCATGCAGAAAGGTCGGCCCACCCCCAGGAGGGGGTCTGGCTACTCTGTGTGCCTGTCTCTGGAGTTCCTCAGTCCCCTCAGCCCCCCAGCCACCCAGGGCCATCCCGAGGCACAGGTAACCAGGGCCGGCCGAGGCTTGCAATGCCAACAGTGGCAGCAGCAGAGAGGTGTGATAGGGGCATCGCCTTCCCCTGATTGCCGGGTCGCCTCTTGCCCCTGAGGGCTCCTGGACTTTGAGAGGGGCAGGCCTGCCTGAGGGACCGCCCCCTCCAGTGCATGAATTTTCATGCACTGGGCCTCTAGTATTGAATAAGTCACACTAGTCCACATTTCTACAAAGCAGTGTAACTAAGGCATAGTGTCCATTCATTTGACTTAATTTTGGTGTTTTGTTTTATTTTAACCAAATGTAGTGAAGCTGATAAGTCTAGCATTACTCTCAAGCTATTGTTTTGCTAAAGATGAGATCAAACCTCATCCCAGGCAAAACCGCCTATCAGCTAATAGATCCATTAGAATTTTTACTGTGTTGTAATTGAAAATAATAATCTTAAAGTTATATAACTTACTTAATTGACTAAATTATGAATCCTCAGTTTTAACATGCAACACATTCTTAGGGTCGTACCACCCAAGGTTGTATGAAATGCCCACCTAATTAACAATAGATCTCTTTTTTACTCAAGAAAACATTGAAATTCAAGTGAGCGACAATATAATGCATAAATTTTATTCTAAGTGATCATAAAAAGTAAGTTATCGCAAACTTTTATACTTTAATTATTATTAAGACACTAATTGTAATACTCATGATAGATTAAGACTTAGCAAAGTGCCACAATGGAGCCATTTAAAAGATTGATTTATTCATATATCATAATATTTGTGATATTTTTGCTTTTTTTAAATGAGGTCATGTTTAAAAGTGCCTTCAGATATTAATGTAGTTATTTATTCCTTTGTTTTAACTCAATATTATTTAAAATCCACCTAAAGAAAAGCTGATAATTGTAATATTAGAATCCTTGATAACTAGCATTTTATAATGTTTTATAATTTACCACGTATCTTCACACCTATTATACTTGATCCCCAATAATAATATAATGTGTTCAGTAATTTTCATTTTAAAGTTAAAGAAGCTGAGAATCATTCAAGGAAATGTTGAATATATGAGAAATAGTATTTATTGACAATTCATCTGCCAAGGTTAGTGTGCCTATAAAAGGAAGAGAAAAATTAGAAACATACAAATTCAGGGAGAATTACCTCAGCTACCAAAGCAGAAAGACTAACATTAATCTGGGAATTCTTCTCTTTTTATTTAATGTATTGGGGTGACATGTATATTTATAAAAGCCAAGTGACCAGAAAGACCAGAATGACAGGAATGACTGGTTGCTATGAAGCTCAATCAGGGGGCAAGGCCAGCCTGACAACCTCCTGTGGCCCCTCCCTCCAGATGGCCCCATTCCCAATTGGCCCCCTCACCAGGGGTGGGGCTGGCTGACCTCCCTCAGGGTCCCCTCTTCCCCCTGCCAGCCTAGCCTCAATCTGCCCTGATCAGGGCAGGTCAGCTGGACCTCAGCTGTGCACGAATTCACACACTGGGCCTCTAGTGGGTTAATAAAATTATATGGATTTCACATATACAATTGTATACATCATCTATATATTGTATTGTCTTTACCATCAAAGTAAAGTCTTCTTTCATCATCATTTATTCCCCATTTACTCTTTCTACCTCCCCCACTTTCCAGGCTGTTGTCTATATTTATGAAATTTTAATGTTTTTGTTTAATCCCTTCATCTTTTTCACCCAGCCCCTAGCCCCCTCTCCTCTGACAGCTAAAAGTCTGTTCTTTGTATCTATGAGTCTGTTTCTGTTCAGTTTGTTAGTTTATTTTGTTCATTAGATACCACATATAAGTGAAATCTTATGGTACCCATCTTTCTCTGACTGGGTTATTTCACTTAGCATAATACTCTCTAGGTCTATCCATGCTGTTGCAAAAGGTAAGATTTCCTTCCTTTTTATGGCCAAATAGTATTCCACTGTGTAAATGTGCCACAGTTCTTTCATCCACTCATCTACTGATGGTCACTTGATCTGCTTCCAAATCCTGGCTATTATAAATGCTGCGATGAACATAGGTGTTCATTTGTTCTTTGAATCAGTGTCTCAGGTATCTTTTAGAGATATGGTATTTCCAGAAGTAGAATTACTGGGTCATAAGGCAGCTCTATTTTTAATGTTTTGAAGTAACTCCATACTCTTTTCTCTACATCTTACCAACATTTGTTTGTTGATTTATTGATGATAGCCATTTTGAAAGATGTGAGGTTATATCTCATGGTGGTTTTAATTTTCATTTATCTGATGATTAATGATGATGAGCATCCTTTCATATGTCTATTGGTCATCTATGTCCTCTGGAAAAGCATCTATTCACGTCCTTTGTCCATTTTTAATTGGATTGTTTTGTTGTTGTTGTTGTTGTTGTTGTTGTGTGTGTCTTTGTGTGTGTATACATATGTGTGTTGAATTATATAAGTTTTGGATATAAACCTTATCAGATATATCTTTAGCAATGTTCTCCCATTTAGTAGTCATTTTTTCACTTTGTTGATGGTTTCCTTTGCTGTGCAAAACCTGTTTAGTTTGATGTACTCCCAGTTTATTTTTTGTTTCCCTTGCCCAAGGGGATATATCAGAAAAAAAAAATACTGCAATGAGAAATGTCCAGGATTTTACTGCCTGTTTTCTTCTAGGATTTTTATGGTTTTGAGTCTAACATTTAAGTCTTTTTCCATTTTGAGTTTATTCTCGTGTATGGCACAGAAGGTGTTCTAGTTTAATTCTTTTGCACATATCTATTTTTTCCCAACCCCATTTATTGAATAGACTATCTTTATCCCATTGTATGTTCTTGCCTCCTTTGTCAAATATTAATTGACCATAAAAGTGTGAGTTTATTCCTGGGCTCTCAATTCTGTTCCATTGATCTACATGTCTGTTTTTATGCCAGTACCATGCTGTTTTGCTGGGATTCTTCATTCCAATTGGTTTGTTCTGCATCAATACAGTTAATTAATATACAACTCCAAATTAGCTTTTGCAGGCAGGAAAGTGTCAGCGGATTTCTTCTGTCCTCCTGCTAAGTGGAGGACATTAAATCATTATTATACATAATAGTTTCTAATTTGCAGGTGGAAATATTAACTCCCAAATGCATAAAAATATTCTGAGCCTGAAGGTCAACAATTGCAGATCGAATTGTTTTGGTTTCCTGCTGGTCACTTACAACACAGTTTAATGGTTGTCATAGTATCATTTTTCCAAAGTGAATTTTAGCCTGAGCCTCATCTCTTCTTCTTTCTTTACCATGAGGTATAGTAGCTAGGAGACCAGATTGTCAGCTGTACTTTTCTGACATAGGAAAGGAAGCCCAGAGAGCTTACATGACTCATTCAAAGTCACACAGAGAATCCGACTGCTCAGTGGATCTTCCAGATTGTTCAAGCCTTGGAAGGAACTGATCAATATGTTTCTCCCTGCTTTCTCACCGTATAATCCTACTAGAGGCCCAGTGCAAGACATTCACGTGGAGCACGCCTACGCCGGCTGTTGGGCATTCCTTTCACAGTTCAGGACCCCTTGCTCCTTACGGCCCACCTGCTCCCTGCTCCTTAGCACTGCCACAGAGGCAGGAGAGGCTCATGCCTTCACAGCTGCTCTCACCAGCCATGAGCCCGGTTTCTGGCTGAGCGGCCCTCCCCCTGAGGGAGCTCACTGACCACCATAGGGCAGTTCCTGCATTGAGCATCTGCCTCCTAGTGGTCAGTGCACATTATAGTGACCGGCCATTCTAGTCATTCTGCCTTAACAGTCGCTTAGGCTTCTATTATATGGATACCCCATGATAGTCAAGGGCATGGTGTGTAGCAAAGGGAAAATGCATGGCCTCACCACACACAAACACACCGCAGTAAATAAGACCACAATTACTGCCTGAGAAGACTGGGTCTTGCTCTTGCAGTATTTTACTGCTGGGTGGCCAATTCATTGAAATAGATATCTAGTGTTGTAATCACTCTGCCAAACCGCCATCTGCTTTTCTCCCAGCCTCCTTCCAATCCTAAACACCCCCCATACCTCCTGTCCCCGTCCCATTGAGGTTTTGGTATAGGGACAGACAGCTTGTGAGTAAAATGTCGGGGGAATATCCAATAATTCTTCTTTTGGGCATGACAGGACAAGCTGTTGGATGCTGTGAATATGCATAGGAAGCCTTGCTGGGTGTAATCCTGGATCGGAAAGAGGAGGGCTCCCACTCAATGGAAATAAATGCCTCCTTCCTCTCTCCACTCTCCACTCAAAGCACTTACCACTCTTTCTAGAAAGTCAGAGAAATATACTTGAGCCCAGAAATAAGCACCTTGAAGGAAAGGGCTCTGAATTCCAGGACTTGGGAGATGAATAAAAATCAAATTTATCAATGCATTATTAGTAATATGACAATCATATTTACTATGCTTTAGGGCCATACCAAGTTACTTTACATACACAATTGCATTTTCATTTCTAAAATAACCTTGCTGGTAGTATGTGTGTCCTCCTTTTCATAGGTGAATTAACTAAATCAGACTCAGATAGCTTCGGCCATTAACCCAGGGTCCGGCGTTTTAAATGACAAGAAACTGGATTTGAACTCATGTTTCTTTACCACCACATCCTGACTTTATCATCTGCTGAGCTTCGTAGTGCCACAGAACTGTTAGCAATGAGCTGCCTTCGATAATAATTTATAATATTATTGTCTTTTAAAATTCTTATTTCAACCAGTGAAGTTTTTTTGTTAATTCTGCCTTTTATAAAATAACAAAAATCAACAGATAACAAAAATCTCATGCTCAGTAGGTTAACTTACTTTGTAGAAACCATTCAGCAGAATGTTACCCTTTTGGCCTCTTAGCCTAGAGCTTGCAAAATGCAATGCTCAGCCATAAATGCCTATCCACGGCCTTGGTAAGTCGGACAATACTTTTCTAAGTTATGGTTGGGCCTCAGCCTTGCCACCTCCCCTCTTCCCTAACCTGCCAGGAGCAGAGGCATTCATGGCCAGCAACATAGTGGAGCTGCCTCATACCGACTCAACATCCTGAGTCCCATGAAGTTGAATTGGTAGGTCAGGTAGGTCCAGTTACATAATTTGCAGAATCAAATAATAATACGTGGCACCTTGTTTCAAAGTTACTAAGAATTTCAGGACAGTAACAATGGAGCCTTAAACCAAGCATGAGAGCCTCTTCATCTGCCTGTGAAATTGGTCCTGAAAGGGCATTTCTTCCATCTTCTGCTTCTCCTAGAACCCAGAATAGAGAGAATGCTGGACTGAGAGACTGTAGCCCCGGTTTCGGCTTAGGGTGTCCTGGTTAACTGACTCTGAGACTTTAAGTTTGTCATTTAACCTTTGGTGCTGAGAGTCATCAACAACAGGAGCTGGACTAGGTAATCTCTAAAGTACATCCATACTACAGAACCTACAACCCTTAGACCATCCAGTTGCCTCCCTCACTTGGCTGAATTTCATTTATTTATTTATTTTTTTCAATTGCCCTTCCTGCTAATGCAACTCTAAAACAAACTGGCCTCCCTAATGCCTGCATTACAATCAACCAACCATGCACAGTCTTCACTCTTCCTATCCTCACTGTCATGCTGGGGAAACATGCCTCCCACTTCCATTACCAAGTCCCCAGTGTGCGTGCCAACTCTTCTGATGGACTCATGTACCCACCCTGAGCCATTTAGAGAAAGTGATCTGGAGACTGTTAAAGAGAGAAAAATTTGTCCTACTTTATTTATTTATTTAATTAATATATTTTATTGATTTTTCACAGAGAGGAAGGGAGAGGGGGAGAGAGCTAGAAACATCGATGAGAGAGAAACATCAATCAGTTGCCTCCTGCACATCCTCTACTGGGGATGTGTCCACAACCAAGGTACATGCCTTTGACTGGAATTGAACCTGGGACCTTTCAGTCCGTAGGCCGACGCTCTATCCGTTGAGCCAAATCGGTTTTGGCAAATTGTCCTACTTTAGTCTCTGAACTCTATGACACTGAGCGAAATAGCAGGAGATTTTCCCCAAAGGGACACATTTGTTAAAGTCTTGGATTTCTTGTTGTTGTTTTTTTAAACAAAGATATCTGTATCATGATGATAAGTGAAGGCCAGCAAAAATTACTCATTCAGGTATACTTCAGAATAAAAGTCTTCAAATTGTAAACTCTATACTATGAAAAATTATAGTAATATCAAAGTAACCTATCGTCTTCATCTCTAATTTTTCTTTCCTTGTCCTCTCCACCAAAAATGAATAAATCTTTTCTGCTTTGATCTCACTCTCATTCCTAGACCCAGATTAAATTACTCCCCTTTCTTCCTTTAAAACTCTTTCTGAATCTTCTTCAGATTCCTCCATTTCTCAGGCTCTTCTACCACCACCATCACCACGGCCACTATCACCACCACCACCAGCACCACCACCATCACCACCACCATCACCACCATCTCCTATACAAGAGCTTTAATAAGTTTTCTCTTCTTTCTGCCTTAGAGAACATATTTCTTTATCTCTGCATTAAAATATACCTTGCTTTTTGCTTGAGCCATATTTGAGAGGTTTTATAAAACCCACTATTCCTTAAAAGAAGAGCTCAAATTCCTACTTTATGACTAAATTCCCTGACTTTCACCCATCCAAATAGCTGTGAACTTTTACTGAACACAACCCTTTCACAATATTTACCACTTAATGTTGGTTAAAAATAAGTATGTACATGCCTTATCCTCCCAGTTAGCTTCTAAGCAACTCCAGGACAAGAAATAAGCTCTCAGTGGTAAAAAACAACAACACATGTCTTGATTAGATTAGACTCTCAGTGAGTGTTTGTTGAGTGAATGACTGTGAATTATTATCAGAGAGACAAGTTAAAACAGGAACAACTGGATTAGAGTTTTATCTGAGCTGACCTCTCCCCCTTGCTGTTCCTTGTTCATGTTTCTCAACTTCTGAGTCTATCAAAAGCCAAGTGAAGAGGCTGCTACTCTGAGATCATTCATCTGTCCTGTTAATTTGTGTTAAGTGGTACTTTATCAGAGCCAAGCTTTTAAGTCCATTAAAAGTCTTACAGCCTGTCTCAAAGCTGGGAACACAATAAAAGACAACATCAATCCTGTGCTCTGCCCTACACTCAGGACAAGCAGATACTCTCGGTCCAGGTCTCAAGATCAGCCCCAGGACCTCCAGAGTGACCAAAAGGAATGACAGCAGGCTCTGGAGTGTCACTTCTGAGCTATAAAAACAGGCTGTCCTGAACCCAAGAATCCCTTTTAAGATATCAGCTAGAAAATAAATAAGACTCCGTGTAATTATTTCAAATACAGTATCCTCATTCTCCAGTCTTCATAATACACTTTTAAAAAATTTTATTTTAAAATATATTTTTATTGATTTTAGAGAGGAAGGGAAAGGGAAAGAGAGATAGAAACATCCATGATGAGAGAAAATCATTGATTGGCTGCCTGTTGCATACCCCTTTCTGGGGATGGAGCTTGAAACCCAGGCATGTGCCCTTTACTGGAATATTACCCTGACTTCCTGGTTCATAGGCTGATGTGCAACCGCTGAGCCACACTGGTCAGGGCCACAATACACTTTTTAAAATTCTCTTTAAAAACAATGAATTTGGCAACTCACTAACCTGTGAAAGTTTGTTTTAAAAATACAGATTTCTACATACCATTTGTAGAGAATGCCAGGGGTGAAATTCAAAACTGTATATTAATAGCTCCATACACATTTCTTATTTGTAGCTAAGATCTAGAACTTCTGGAAGCTTGCTGCAGAGGACAAAGAAATTTAACATCAATTATTAGTTCATTTGGTGTTCATAGATATAGTGAGGAATATTATTCCCATTTAAGTCATGAGAAAACTAAGGCTCAGAGAGATCTGATACTTAATTAGCAGGCATCTTAATTTTGGTCTTGACTTAGAACACAAAGCTTAGGTCTCCCGACTCCTAGTCAACTACAATTACTAACGTATTAGCATGAATTAATTTATCAGGTTGCTCTACAGAGGATGAAAAAATCAAGATAGTACATTTTAATAGGAAGAGAACTATATGAGCAAGAAAAGTTCAAATCACGTGCCAGTCCTTTAACGGCTCCTACAATCTGGGAGCCAAATAATCCCATAGATGGCCCAGCCTTCTACTCTCTCTTTCTTTTTTTTCTTTCTCATCTCCATTTTCCTTTCTTCCTTCTTTCCTGACCATGACTTAGACTCATTACTGATGTGAAACCTGTTATCTCACATAGTCTCAGCTTAACCAAAAGGAGAGGATGGAAGTGAATGGTGCCCATTTGTGCCAAGGTGGTAGGTTCTGAACAGTCACTGCTAAGTGCCTCATTGCCCCTCTTCTTAGGATTGTTGCCTCCATCTTCTAATAATCTCCCTTTCCGAAGAGAAAAGAAGTGCCGATGTGATTGATTAGAGTTAAGGGCTTTAGTGGGCCGCACTTGTCTAGCAGGGTAGGGAACATCTGGCCCGCAGGCCATGTAAAACCCAATGAATCATTTGGTCTGACTCTACCAATGCATTAGAGGTAAGTTAACTAAATGTTTGACCAAATTAGCAGGCTAATTTTTAAGCTGATAATTTTGTATGAAATTATAAATATCATAATGGCCCTTGGCAGAACAAAGGTCCCCAAACCCTAATCACTAGTGGATGAGTTCACTGGGCCTCAAAGTATAACTGTGTCTCTTATCTCTTGCAGATATACAATATACATATGTAAGGAGTGTATGAACGGCAAGTTAGATCAGTGAAGAAAGGACAGACTATTTCCGACTGAGCCGAATAAAGCAGTTATTCATTTAGGAAAGGATAACACTGGACATCTTTGCCACTACATATACATCAGAATTTAGGCAGGGAAAGACTTATTTAAGAAGTCCAGGTCCAACTATGTCTCCCCATTTTGACCACCATTACTCAATAGCTTTTAAACTGGTTCCCTTGATCCCAATGTCTAATTTCAACACAGCAGACCTAGTGGTACTATTAGAAAAGTAACTCAGATCACGACATCTTAAATTTCTTTAATGCTTTCTCACTCATTCACAACTAAATGCAAAATCCTTAATGTGGCCCATAAAGACACTCTGTGACTATCACAGACTGTCTGACCTCAACTCAGGCTCCCCTTATCATCACTTACCAATGACAATATAAATCACTGATAATCTGAGTCTGAAGGATAAATAAGATTCATGTGCATGATTTAAAGTATTATAGGGGGTGTGGGTAAGAACATTGTGGGAAGCAGGAATACCACACAGAAGGACCTCAAAATATGAAGAAAGTACAGCAAGAGCGAAGAGAACATAAAGGAGAGAAGTATAAGTTGTAGAAATAGACCAGGATCGTATTCCATGGGGGGCATGGTTAAAAGTTCATATTTATCTGAAGGATATTAGGAAGAAATTAAGGGGAACATGAGCTATGGATCCCCTAGAACAGAACTATCACAAAGGGATATCTGCTGCGTGAAGAAGGGAAATGAAGAAAACACATAGCTATATGGTCAAACTGGCTGGGATAGTGTTAAAGTCATTCTTGTGTGAAATGATGGTAGCACAGACTAAGCTGGAATATGGGGCCTTGGGGAGAAGGGTTGAGTCTGGGAGATACCCAGGAGTTTGGATTGATAGGATATGGAGGTAGATAGAGAGAAATTATACTTTTGAGGGTGACTTCCAGGCTTTCGGCTTGAATATATAGGTTATTGATGATGCCCTTACAAATAAGAGAAGGTTTCATAGTCATTAAAGTAAATGACTTAATATTAGGCAGATGAAATTTGAGATGCCAGTGAGATTTTTCAGGTGAAGATGGCAAATAGAATGCATGAAATACCTGACAAGTGCTATGTTGGGTTTTATGAATACAGAGGTAAACAAGAAGTCTCTTTCTCAAAACATTGGCAGCATATATGCCCCTATTTTGCTATAGCACCTTGTTCATTCAAGTCTGCCACCAGGTCTGAAAGTTAAACTTTGTCTAGGAATGGCTGGAAGGAAGAAAGAAAATATTCCAAATTGATACCTGTTAATTTAGACAACAGTCACTTCAGAAAGGATCAGAATGTAGTGTAAAATATGTAAATAGCATTTATGCAAATGAAGGTTTCCTGTATTAACTACAAGATCAAGGGATAACTGCAAGTAATTTGGTAATGGGCTATAATTACCCTTCCATCTATAGCATGGGCATAAGGGTGATGCATAAATCAAACACTGTTACTAAATACCTTCACACATCATCAGTGCTTTCTCTTTATCATTGAACTTTAACGCACTCAAAAAAGCCATCACAAAATATTCACCTTGAATGTCAGGTTAAACAGTAGAGAAGATATTTTATTTTCTCTTTTTTTTCTTTTTATTATCTGACAGAGAAGAGGTCTTTCTGAAGCTATTGTAACTAGGGTTATAATTCCTGGTTTGCCAACAACTAGCTGTGTGACTGGTTTAAAATTACTGACCTCATTTGCCACTCAGTTTCCTGTCTTTATACAGGGGTGTTAACATTTGTAAGGATCTCTTTAAACGGTGTCAGAAATGACTGCTTTTTATTTATTTGGAAATATTTAAGACAGTATTTTCTTGGTTTCTTTTTATTTTGAAATGTTTTCAAAATTACAGAAAAGTTACAGAACAAAGAGTTCCCTTCCCCTGAATCATTTGAGAATAAGTTGTAGACATGTCCCATTACCCCTGAGTACTTTGGCATGTTTTCCTATCAACCTGGTATTACCCTACATAATCATGGGATTCCTATAATCATTAGGAAATTGCCCCTGATGCTGTCTATCCCTGCTGCCTAAGCCACAGAACAGTCTGATATCTGCCAGTTGCCCCAGTGATATTCTTTGTAGCAAAAAATCCAGTTTAGAATTATGTGTAACACTTAGTCCACGTATCCCTCTAAGTCTCCTTCAACTTGGAACAGTTTATCAGACTTTCCTTGACTTTCATAACTTCGATACTTTTGAAGATTAAAGGCAGTTTAATAAAATGTTTTCTAAAATGTCCCTCAATTTGGATTTGTCTGATATTTTCTCATATTTAGATTCAAATTTACACATTTTGGGGCAGAGAAATATGACATAAATGATGTGTGTTTTTTTATTGCACTCTATTTAGTGGCACACAATTCCCATTTGAAACATTACTGGTAATGTTAATCTCTCAATTAAGGTATTTTTTGCCAACCTTTTCCCCACACAGTTATTCCATTTCTCTTTGAAGTAAATAAGTAATTTGTGGGAAGATATTTTAAGATATATAAATATCCCATTCACCTTCATGCATTTATCTACTAGTTTTAGCATCTATTTATTTTTTATTTGCCTGGTTTAATTATTACTTGCATGGCTGAAATAGTGTTTTTAGAAATTCCATCTTTTTTTTTTGGAATTTATTACTTGTTATTTTACTGTAATGAGATACTTTTTCTTCTCATTTGTTTACTCATTTAAGTTATATCTATGTAAACTAATGGATTTCTATTTCATACAAAGTATAATAATTTATTATTATTTGTATTTCTTTAAGTTATCTTAGACTTGGCTAGTAGCATCTCCTTGAAGATGGATTCTTCATTTTTTAAAAATGTTCCCA
The DNA here is from genome assembly GCA_011751065.1 of Lasiurus cinereus. Lineage (NCBI taxonomy): Eukaryota > Metazoa > Chordata > Mammalia > Chiroptera > Vespertilionidae > Lasiurus > Lasiurus cinereus. The sequence goes on from JAAGEH010000124.1 coordinate 3,464,322, forward strand.
TAATTCTCTGAGTCCTGCTTTAATATTGGCACATTTAGATGTTCTAGTTTTATATTGTACATCTCTTGCCAAGCTTTGGTGTCAACCACTTTTTTAAAGATCCCTGGTCCCTTTTAAGGAGAATAGTTTTTGAAACCAACACCTGGCTACAAGTTGTGGTTTCTTTGATGTGTGATACGATACTCCACACAGATTCCGGCTGCTCAGAGAGCGCTGCCCCGCAAAGTCCTTGGCTTTCACACACTTTCAGGAATCCCTTCAACGAAGAGGTCTATCTGGCTGAGGTACCTCTGCAATAAGGGACATATTGTTAGATGTTTAGGCTCCTTGTTTCAAATTAGGAATACTCTTAATTGCCATCCCAATTTCAGAGCCGCTTGTGGGGTCAGCTGAGGTCTTCATTGGATCTTCATACCAGCTTAACTTTTCTCTTTCCCAATCCTGCTTCTCCTTTTTTCTTCCATAAGTGTTTTTCCAAAGCACTCCCTACTAAATGTTCTGTCTCAAAGTCTGCTTTCTGGAGACTATAACCTCTATTACTCTGCCCAGACTTTATCAAAGGACATAACTAATAAATATATGTATACAGTTACTTCTATCTGCATACATACACACATACACACACACATATATATTTTTTTTCTTCTTCTTCTATAGATATATATATTGAACATCATGAGCACGGTAGGGAGAAAATACCCCTCTGCCCCTGAAGAAAACTATCCACACCTCTGGAGCTTGTGAATATGTTAGGTTGGCTGATCTTAAAATAGGGAGGTTAACCTGGATTATTCCAGTGGGCCCAATGTAGTAACAAGAATCCTTACAAATGGAAGAGGGGAACAAAAGAAAGGGATCAGGAACCATGACTACAAAAGGACAGAATGATAAAGTGTAAAGACTTGACTCACAGATGCTGGCTTTGATGATGGAGTGAAGGGGCCACCAGCCAGGGAATGTGGGTGACCACTAGAGACTGGAAAAGTCAGGGGGAGGGATTCTCCCTGACAGCCTCTAGAAAGGAACCTCGTCCTGTCAACAGCATGATTTTTGCCCATGAGAACCATGCTGACCTCTTACTTACAGATATATAAGGTAACAACTTCTGGCTTTTTGTTCTAGGGTTATTGTTTTTACTGTTAATATTTTTATTTTCAAGAAACGGTCATTGGAACCATTTGGAAATATGACCAGACAGATAGAAAATACAGTTTTTAACATGTAATTTTAAAAGATTGCCAATCAGTTGACACAATGTCTTAACTCTGGGTTTTACTTATATTTTTTACCAATGACAGCATCCAATTCATCAATACTAAATCTCATTGAACAGTTACATTTCATACATTCTTAAAGCTATACTAAACTGGTTAGAATGTATTGGCTTGCATATTTTGTGGGTTTTTTTTAAAGCAACTAAGGTTGTGGTAATTTGTGACTGCAACAACAGACAACTAATACAGTACACTTACACTGATTCCACAGTTTCCAATGCAACTCCACAAGATTTGGCTCCTTGATTTAATTATTATATGAATACAGTTACTTCTACCTACATATATATTTTTCCTGGTTTTTCTTCTTCTTTATATTAGAAATCTATTAGTTTATATAGATATAACTTTCCCTTTTCTATTTGTGTAACTCCCCTTTCCAGCATTGAGAAAAGTGGCTCCCATTATGGTCAATCTATTTACTTATCTCATCAATTTCAAATCCACTGGGTGTGGCCTTGTGTGGCCACCTTCCTCACTTGGGCTTTTATCTTCTCCATAGACACCAGTATTACTCCATACAAGTGTCTTCCTTGCATGGCCCCAACTAATGGCTCTTAACACAAGTTAAGAAATATGGAAGAAAAGCAGGAAGGAAGGGATAAGGAAGCAGACAAGAAGGGAGAGCAGAGGCTGAAAGGAAAGAAGAGCAGCCAAGTCAAGACCCAAAGTCTGTGCAGAGTATGTGGATGGACTGTGGGTTATCGCTGTTTTACATACTCCATCCCCCAGATTTTCTAAAATATCAGTACTTACGTTGGCTTTCCCAGGGTTTAGATCCATAGTTTCCATCACTTTTTCAAAAGAGACACCTGAACTCTAATTAAAGTTACATAGCACTGAGTTTATAACTGTTAGTTAGAAAGTAGAGTGATGACCTTAGTGTCCTTCTTAAAGTTTATGGATGAGCCCCACGATAGACTGTATCTTTAAAACACAACACAACCCTTCTTATTAGTAGTTGTCAAATTTTTACATTATTCCAGTTTCACCTACAATGCCAAGGACCACCAAAATACCGACAGGTACCCAGAATCCCCACATGTGGACCATTTCCAGATAATGCTGTAGGATTCAGAACCCAGTTTTTTTTCCAGCTAGAGTTAGCAACTTTTCCTTCTGCAAGGACGTAGATCAAAGAGAGCCTGAAGGATAAGTTTATTGAAGAACAATTTTAATGTGTGTGTGCCTACCCTTCCCAAACCCTCCAACCCCAAACTATGGGTCAACTGTACACGGTAGTTCCTGCTACTGGTCTTGAAAGTCCCCATGAAAGAAAAAATAAAAATAAAATAAAACAGGTTTCAGTATCAGGAAGGTACAGATTACAGTGTTCCTGGCTACCAAGATCTGTGCTTTCACCTCACTTCTCCCCTGAGACCCACCTTAGAGGGGCCAAAAACCAAAGCCTTCAAGGGGTAGAGGGGATACAGGAAAAAGGAGTTAGTTGAGCACAGTCCCCTGGTCCCACTATACACATGTGGGATAAAAACTGTATCAGCCTGCAGGATGAGAAGCTCTATATTAGCTAAGAGTTGGCAGCTTTGGGATTATTGCACTGAGCCCTAGATTTTAATCACAGAAACAAGATCATTTCTGCAACTGAAAGTTACCAGAGGACTATTTTATTCTCTAAACATTGGAGGAAAAATATAGTACCTGCTCCAGAATGACACAGGAACAGCAGGGAAGATATATGTTCACATATTGTACTTAAATGGGCTGTAGAGGAAAAGTAAAGCTGTCTTCTGCTTATTTTGAGGGTCAGCTCCTGTCAAAATGGCTCCTTTTAATCAAATGTGATATTGAAACAGTGGTAGATATTGATCAATTCCTCTTTTTCTATTGCCTGGTGGAAAAAGCTTTTAGAAGCTTATTTATTCTTTTCTTTTGTCTTCATCTTACACATGGGTGGGCATGTTAGCTTACCTTTAAATCTGGCATAGAACATTATATATCCTAACATCTGTTACTCAGGGTCTTTAAGAACCCTGCAAGAAGAGGGTTTGAGTAAGTCAATTGTTCCAGGATTTCGAAGGCTAATTACATGTTCATCGACCTTGGATATTTTAGTAAACTTATATTTCTTCCTTATCTGAAAACCATTTAAATACTTTTAAAATTTTAGGGATTGATTTTTTTTTTTCAAATTTACTTTCTTCCTAATGGCTGAGGCCCCTAAGTGTATAGCTCCCCCCTCCTACCTCCCCAACTATCAAGTGATCATTTCCATCATGGAAATGCAATGACTATTAGGAGGAAAAACAAATGGGATAAAGATTCTGGAAGTCATAAAAAATTATAAATTCTTTTCAGGAATTATTTCAGTAGTTTCTTTGCCCTCAAGCTTGGTAGTCTTCAATATGTTTCAAGATATAGAATCTAGTCCTTTAATAAACACATATTTATGGATATATTTCTGTTGAGCATGGTTTTGAGCTAGGGAATCATTAAAGACCTTTTTCAATTGAAATAATTTTTTTATCTAAAGTAATTCCAGAGACAATGCCATCATGTTTCTTTCATCGTCTGACAGCTCTAATTGGACTATCCCATTTGTAGTTACTACATATAGTTCCAATTCCTAGAGTCATTTCTAGATTCACAGAACATTGGTACTTATTGCCTATAATTACCTGTGTGCAGGCTTGTTAATATGTGTGTGCGTGTGTGTGTGTGTGTGTGTGTGTGTGTGTGTACACACATATACACACGCACATGAATTACACTGTCTATAGCATGGGAAAAGAACATAGGTAAAGGAATTCAGAAATAGGCTTTACTTTAAAAGTGGATGGTTAAAGGAGAATTTGCATTTAGAACCTTATTTAGAAATACAATGGTTGAAATTCCTGACTTGTATATCAGATTTACCTAGGATTAGTCTCATCTACTTCTACTCAACAGTTTTATGAACTGACACAAGTCATCTCTTTTCTGTCAGCCTCGCTATTCTCATCTGAAAAATGTGAACTATAACCTGCCCCATTGAGTGTTATGAGTTATTAAATGAGAGAACTCACAAGTGTTTAACCTAGTGTCTGGCAAATAGTTTGTGCTCAATAAATGTTACCTTTTTAGTGCCTGCTGGGTGCTTATGATCATGACCACCACCTACTATAGCATAAATTCATTTGCTATGACCAGTTTTTTTCCAAATGAAGAAATGTAGACTGAGAACATTTAGATGACTGTCTTAATTTATATAGGTAGTAAGTGACAGGATTCTAGAGTTAGACCCACCTGTAGCCACAGTATGCTGCTAGATCCTTCTCTCTCCCTGGGGTACATGAGCCCACACCCACACAAGCACAGGTGAGACTGGACCTTCCATCCTCCTGTCACATCTTTAAACTGGGGAACCCTGGGATGACAGAACAGGAAGAGACCATCCGTAGTTCTATTGGAAATGTGATTCTAAATCCTTCACATCCCCTGGAGATTGACAGGTCTAACAGGCATTTGCATGTTTTTGTATTTCAGATCTGTATTTTGTATCTTGAAATGAATAGAGCATGTTCCATTAGTCCCACTTTACAGAAGAGGAAACATAAGGATTCAGAGTTTCCTCTGGATCTTCTTGGATCTCAACAGAATGACCTGCTGCAGACCACACATCTGGTAAGTGATAAAGTCTGACTGCAAGGCAATGCCCTTGCATACACATTATTGAGCATGTGGTTTATGATGCCTCCCATTTATTGACAGCTTCAGAATTTGCTCTCAACAGTCTTTTGGGGTTTTATGTGCCTCAGCTAATTGAAGTTTTGAAACAGACTTTTGAGGTGTCTATTATTACTCCTTCATTTTCTTGATAAGAAAAAAAAAGGTCTAGAAGATTAAGGTAAATTGCTTGATTTAACAGAAAGATTTCAAAGAAGGCACATGAGCTCACATCGTTCTACTAAGGAAGTTAATTCTCTAACATTCTGCCTCAAAGCCTGAAGACTAAGAGACCAGAGAGTTTCCTCTTGGAAGACTTTCATACTAACACCCACTGAAACCAATGCCGCTTCATGCAGGAATTTTTTTCAAACTCAAGTACTATGTTGTTCAAGGTCAAACAACATTTTGTAGGTTCCTTCTCCTTTCTGTTCAGATTCAAACCATCATCTCATGTGCATGGTTGGTTTCATGAATTGAACTTTCATGAAAAAAATGCAATATACTCATCTCCCTGTCAGTGCACCCTTTTCTTCACCTATAACTCAATTACAGAGGGTTAGGAGCAGTGGAAAATTAACAAAACAAAACAAAAAACAAACATGCATGCTTTTCCAAATGCTTAAAGTTTTAATTTTCTTATTCTCTAGATGAATCTTAAAGAAATGGTAACTTCCTGTGCAACCTCTCTAGACTGTTGTCTTAAAAGGACCAACGGAGAGGAGGACCTTGCTTTTAACATCCACTTATCCTCTAATCCATAGGGTGTACTTGCTGTGATGCATGATGGAGCAGAAAGTGTTTAAAGGACAGTGCATTCTGGTGGGAGGATAAATGGGGTCACCATTTCTGGAGGGCCGTTTGGCAACATAGATCAAACTAAAAATGTGCAGATCCATTAATGCAATGACCCTATTATAGAATTAAATTATCAGCAAGAGTTTACATAAGAGAGACAGAGAGAGAGGGGGAGAGAGAAATTGACAAGCTAGAAGCAACCTAAATATTACTCAAATAGGAAACTAGTTTGATAAACCACCACAAATCAATTCAATGGATTATAAGGTGTTTTTCTTAAGAATGATGAAAACTTTATGTAAATGCAGGAAAAGTTGTTTAAGAATTTTTGATAGGAGGAGATATAGGTTACCAGTGAAAAATCTATGTATACTAATAAATGCAACAAATGTTTATTGAGCAATGATTAAGGTCAAGCATGGCTTTGATGTGATCAGAATTTTTATAAACAATATTTTGTTGTATTTTTGTTTTATATACACACAGTGAGATAGATATCTAAAAATCTGCGTGCATCATGATAAAAGTATAGGTTAGGGGAAACAAATTTACTTTAATTCGATTTTCTTGTCAGTATTGTTTGTATATCTCAGAAAGGAGAGGGGTGAGGATATGGGAAGAGATCAACCAAAAAATTTATATACATATATGTATAGCCAATGGACACAGACAACATTGTGAGGAAGGCCTGGGTTAGGACAGGGGCTTGGAGGAGAGGAGCAAAGTAGGGGAGGGTTGGAGGACATCTATAATACTGACAACAATTATATATACACACACAGTTATAAAATGTTAGTTGCAGTTCTGGGCATGTAATAAACACTCAGCAAGTGGGATAAAATTATTAGCATATTGTCTTTATAATTAGAAAAGACTTTGCTTAGAGAAAAGGTGAAAGAACAGTTTATTAGTTCCAGGCCCTTCGCCATGATGGCTCTATGGCTCTGCCCCAACAAGGTTGGAAGAGAAGGCAAGGGATAGAAATGCCACTGATGCTTCTGGTTTCCAGGGAAGAAAGGCTCCTGAAGCTTTCCCTCTGCAGGGGTCGTCTTATATGTGCAGAGACGGGGTTGAGGAAAGGGGGTACTCATGGTACTCACTGGCAGAGAGGTTCTCTGAGTCAAAGAAGCAGCACATTAATAAGAGGTAATAATGTTTGCAAAGAGAGGACAGCTGTCCCAGAGCTCAGAGTCCCTCCGTGATGCTGGGCCATAGCCAGAGCTGAGACTTGCTCGTGTGGCCTCTTCCAGAGGAGATCCCTGTTCCTGACTGTTAGGCACATTACCTACATTGAGGGGTCCATCATCCACACTCTAGGATGGGATTTTCATCTCTGTTTTCAGATCATTTAGAGGAAGAATGTTAGAAAGCATCAAAGCTTGAGTAAACAGGTTCTTGATTCGGGTACTCTGGTTTGGTTTGAGTTGAGAAAGATTGTTTTGTTAAAAGCCCATCTGGGGACTCTAAACCTACAGCCCACATTGAGACCAAATGACTGGCTTTAGAGAAGGGACACCTGCTTTCTTGTCTTATCTTCCACATGGATTGGTTGGGCGGCTTTGGGCGTCATATTTAATCTTTCTGAGTTATCGCTTTAAAAAAAGTGAAGATTAAACTGTCTATTTGAAAAAACTCATGCACCTGATGTGAGGATTACTTGAGAGAATGGGTATAAAAGTTCCTTATAAAATGCTAAGTGAATAATCTCATTTCATAAGTTTAACAAGCCTTTCCCCCCTACTAAAATATGTCACTTCATTCAAGGTCAGTATACTGAAGCACAATTTTTTTATATCAATATGTGGAATGTAAACTGTCAGCATCAAAATCACCTGGGCCCCTTGTGAAAAATGTAAAGTAAAACAGAAATAGAATCTCTGAAAATGGGGCCCAATCTGAATTTCAAACAGGCCGTCTAGTGTGTCCTTGTGAAATAAGGTTGAGAGCCAGCATGAAGTTCTTGCACAGGATGCAGTAGATCGTGGTAATTCTCTGACAAAGGGCAGAGTCTGGCAGCCATTCCAATGTAGTAGCCCTACCAGCGTTTGGTCAGCATTAATCACAGTAGCAGTTCAGAAGATAGGAACTTACTCCCAGCCTTTGGCCATGTTAGGATGCATCCTCTTAGGGTGCTGCTGACTTCCTGTGCTGTGACTTGGGTAAAGGATTTATGTCATCACTGTTTGACCCACCACAAAAGAGTGGCTTGCCATTGGTGAAAGGTAACGTGAGTTCAAGGCATGGTGTTGGTTGCCTTTGCATCGCTCCCTGTTACACTGAAGGTGCTCCCTGCGGGTGAGCATGACTCTGCTCATTCTGCTTTGAGAGGTCTCTAAATCCATGGATTAATCCAGCACCTTGTCCAGCAAAATGCTTTCTCATGTCTAGTCTCATTGTCTCTACTATCTAGAGAAATGCCGAAACTGGATTAAAAATGTGCTGATATCTTACTGAGGAAATATTTAATTCCTAAGTGTTATAACCTGCCTCCACCAGCACAACAATCCTCCCAGATAGAGGGGATACTTGCTTCTAGCAGGTCCAATATTCTGCTTTCCTAGTACTTGGTACAGTTGCCTTGAAGAGAGTCAGCTCCAGGTGTACAAGGGAACACAGATGGTAGAGAAGGCTGTCAAGTGTGTACTGCTACAGAAATAAGGAGCACCAGGATGGGGAGCTGAAGATTCAGGGTCATGTCTTTGTACCCATCACTTACGAGCAAGTCACTTCTCTCTCTCTCTCAGCCTCAGTTTATATATCTGTAAAATAGACACAGCAAAACTTTACAAGCTCCTCTCAAGTAACAAAATATTGGGTGAGAGTAGAATGAGAAAGTGATAGGATAATGCTTGGCAAACTGCTAACTACTATACAAAGTTCTACAGGATTTTACATGATAGTTGGCCATCCCTCAGTTAAGCCATGCTTTCCTCCCCACATACAACCTCTGCAAGGACTCAGTGATTCCTGAAATTTCTTTACATGCAACACAATCCCATCCTGCCATAAATTGAAGTCACAGTTTTGAGTACAGATGACTTGCTGAGTGGTATCCACTTAAGGGGACATAATGTCTCAAAGTATGAATGGCAGGTGTATTCCTGGGCCCCTCCAAGGAGAATGCAGACACTTAGGGCCCCAGAGTAAAGCTGATGAAGGGGCAGGAAAGAGTTAAGAGAATTGGGGCGATTTGAAATTTTTGAGTAAAAGCATGTTCAAGTTGTTCTTTCATGGGAATCAGTTTTAAAATTGAGACTAACCTCTCCCTTCAAAACCTCCTCTGACTTGAGCGGAACCTGACTGTGACACAGGAACCCAAGAGAGCCCTGGATGAGGCAGGTAGGACACCAGCTTCCCTGGGATTACCAGGGGTGGCAATGGCCCAGTGTGGTGGAGCGGATTTGTGGCAGGTCCGCCTTTTCACAAGGATACGCTATTTCTCGATAAAAGTATGCTGCCTGACAGACACTAATTCACAGGCTTTTAGTGGCTGACAGACACTTCACATTCAATAAGCTGCTCTGTGCTTGTGAGAGCCATTAAAACAGTGGCAGGAGGCTTGGGCCTCCAGAGAGGGCAAGACGACCTTGGTCCGGGTTGAGGGGAGGAAGAGACAAAGGCAGCATGGAGAGATATGGAGCTCTACTCTTATAACAACAGAAACAGCATTAAAATAGTCCCAGACCACTGTTTAGCCCCAGAAACCTCTGACCCACCTAACCTGATCAGTTTCCACAGGACAGGCTCAGAGATGGTCAGAGTCAGAAAAAGACAAAAAGAGAACCTAGTTTCCTCCCATCTGCTGCAATGTTTTAGAGAGTAAGTAGCCTTTTCTTAGATACTAATATCTTCACATGGCAATATATTAGATACCAACATATTCAGTGGCATGTTCAGAGTGGCGATGGTGGTATAGGAATATTTCTTGAAATACATGATTTAGCAGATCTGAAATGTCTACAAAAAGTAATTAATTTATCATTCTACATTTTGAATGTACCTTGTGATTTTTAAATGCAAAAAAAAAAGTTTACTTAGCTCTTTCAATTATAGGCAAGTAATAATGGTAGTATTAAAAATGTGTATTAGATGCTAATGTATCAGGCATTGTACTAATTGCCTCATGTAGATTATCTCCTTTAGCCCTCACAAGAGCTACAGGAAATTGGATGATTTGTTTTCCTATTTTTCAGAAAATAAAACAAAGACTTAGTGCGATTAACGCACTTGTTGATGATTATACAGTTAGTGGGAGATGGACCTGGTATCCAAACTCAATTCACAGGCTCTCAATAATCCTGTAGACATTTTCAAGACTCTAGCATAAAAAAGCCATAGACCGTGGTTATGAACATAAACGTTGGGGGTCAAAGGGTAAGCTGTATCAGGGCTTTGCCATTTATGAGCTATGAAACCTTAGGCAAGTTATAGAATCTCTTTGCCTTAGTTTTCTAAATGGAGCTGTTATTGGCATCTGTGTCAGAGGGTTGATATGAGAAAAAAAAGTACATAAAAGTGTAGATTAGTATCTGTTACATAGTTTAGGTAGTATGCGCGTTTGCTCATAAGACTGCTAAATGCAAAATCAGAAGAAAAAAATTTAAAGTGACATATAATCTAGAATCTGAGCCTCTTCCTTATAATTTAACAAATACATATTAATCTACTATAAGCCAGGCATTGCTGTGCCTGCTGGGCAGATAATGATCAGATAATGATTAAAAACTCTAATATAGCCCCTGATAACAAAAGTATATGTCCAATCATAAATAAATGAAACCCACTCAGCTGTTACAAAACATTGTGAGTATTTCATAACTATTTTGCAGATGAGGAAATTGAGGCCTACCTAAGAGGCATACCATCCAAAGGTTACAGAGATAATGAAGGACTGAATCAGAATTAAAATCCAAGTCTGTATTTTTCTGATTCTGAAAATCTCTGTTCTTGTCTGCTCCATTATTCTACATCGTGTGTATGTGTGTATGCACGTGCATGCTAACAGAGAAAAGAAAGAAAAAAAGCACAACTAGTGGCCAGGATGATAAGGGAAGCATACTGACTGCCCTGTGCTTCTTTCCACAACCCGAAACACAGAGCAATGGCTTTAATGATGTGAAAGTCAGCATGGCTTTACATGACACCTGTACCAGGATGCCCTCCAGATGAGTTAAACTCCAGAATGGGAATGAAGTAATAAGCCTTTCAAAGGTGGATATCTTTATGACCTTAATATAAAGAAAAACTTCTGCAATTAAGACTCCGAAATCATAAACCACAAAGGAAAATATTGGTGGGCTTTAATACAGGAAAATTAAATATAATTATCTAACAAAGGATGATATAGACAAAGTTAACAGACAGGTTAACTGACTCAAAGAAAATAATTGCCAGATTCATAGCTGACAAATAATTAATTAGAATTCCCACAAAGGAGCAAGGAAAGGCAGTGAAACCCAAAAGAAAAAAATGCACTAATCATTTGAATAGCACATGAGGAAAAGAGTTGAAAGACTACTTATGTGGAAGAGCTGTTCCACTTCAATACTGGTCAGAATAACATAAATTATAACAGTAATAAGATTTTACACAACCAGGAAAGCAGAAATTATAAATAGTGATTCCATGTGCTTATGATTATAGGTCAAAATGGGAACCCGCATGAACTACTGATGGGACAAGCTAAAAAGCCACTTTGGGAAAAACGTCCTGTTCCGTGTGACCCTTTTGTTTGTCTATACTCTGAAATATAACAATTTTGCTCCTAAGAACAGGTCCCAGAGAAGCTTGCACAGGTGTACAAAGAATGGTGCATTCCATTGTGTACATGGCCCTTCTTTCTCATTTGGTAGCGAACAGTTGGACACAATCTATGGTCTATTAATAAGAGAACAGATTCTAAAAATAAAACAAATACCTCAAATTTATATTATGCATTATACTGTACCATATGCGTGTGTGTGTGTGTGTGTGTGTGTGTGTGTGTGTGTATACACACACATAGTTTATTCCCCAAAATATGATGTTAAGGAAAAAAAATATGGAAACAATATTTACAATATAATATGATTTGTCTTAATTTAAATGTCATATAACCACTCTGCAAACCATATATTTTTCAGACTTTCATATAGGTAAATAAATATATGGAAATATATTGGAATGAAACATTTGAATAGAAAATTTATGGGTCCCCCACCAGAAGAGGGAAATAAGATTATAAATGTAAAATGCAGGGGAAGTAATAAAATACACAATGAATGAACACCATAAATATTAAAGTGCCTATGGCTACCTAAAGTAAAGAGGAAAAAAAAATGAAAGGGAGAAACCAAGATGGCGGCATAGGTGAACACCTAAACTGCTGCCTCGCAATACAATTTCAAAACTACAACTAAAAGACAGAATGGACATCATCCAGAACCACAGGAAAGCTGGCTGAGTGGAATTTCTACAACTAGAAGGAAAGAGAGGGGCTCACAGAGACTCAGAGGAGCTGCAAAAAGCTGAGGTACAGAGATGCATGTAGAGAAGATGGACTGCAGAGTGCCTGGCTGGGTTCCTCTTTTGGGAGGGAGACAAAAACTCCTGACTGCACTAAACCCCAGATCTGACTGCACTGAACCCCAGTTCTGGGCAAGACTCATATGGGGGGAGTCTGGATTATTGTGAAAGGGGAGGGGTGCATGGAAACTTAGGGAAGCCATGAAAGACAGAGGTCTGGAGGTGTGTGAGCACAAGTGCACACACAGAGGACTGACTGCTGATTGTGCCACTGGCTTTCTTTAGCAGGAGGGAGACAGAATCTCCCAACTGTGCTGAAATCCACTTCTGACAGCACTGAACCCCAGTTTCACATGAGACCCTGGGGACCTAGACTCATATGGATCCCCAGAGCGCACAGAAACTCAGGGGAGCCAGAAATGCAGTGGTCTGGAGGTGCACAAGCACCAGTGCACACAGAGATGGTTGCAGTGATTACTGAGGGACACTGAGACCCAGGGCCCTTATAGGGCAGGGCTGATGGGAAGCCAAGGCTGTCTGCTCAGCCGAGACTCTGCTCAATCCAAGCTAAACACAGAGGCTGTGGCAGTTTTGCAAGTCTTGTATCATAAGGCTGACTCCAGCACAGAAGTTCTCCCAGTATAGACACAGTTGATCCTTACAGCCAATTGGCCTGAAGGTAAGTTCCCCCCAGTGATACCAACAACAATCAAGGCTTAACTACAACAAGGCCATACACACAGTCCATAAAGGCGTGCACCAAGAGAGTCCACCTTAGGTAACTGGGGAGGCGGAGCTACTGGGCCATATAGGACACCTAACACACAAAGCTACTCTACCAACTCAGGGAAGCAGCAAAAATGTGAAAATGAACAGATCACAAACAAAGAAATGGAGGAAATCAAATGACTGTATATAGAGTTCAAAACCATGTTTATAAGATTTTTCAAGAATTTCCTAGAAAATATGAATAAATTTAGCAAGACCCAAGAGGAGATGAAAAAGGACCAAGTAGAAATTAAACATATACTGACTGAAATAAAAAATATTATACAGCCAAAACTGGTTTGGCTCAGTGGATAGAGCATCAGCCTGCAGACTGAAAGGTCCTGGGTTCGATT
>JAAGEH010000124.1:3478081-3528472 GCA_011751065.1 Lasiurus cinereus
AGAATTATGGCAGTGCCAGAAGAAGAGAGAGAGCAATATACTGAAAACCTATTTGAAGAAATATGACTGAAAACTTCCCCCACCTGGTGAAAGAAATAGACTTACAAGTCCAGGAAGCACAAAGAATCCCAAACAAAAGGAATCCAAAGAGGACCCCACCAAGACACATCATAAAATTAAAATACCAAAAGCAAAAGACAAAGAGAGAATATTAAAAGCAGCAAGAGAAAAACAGTTAATTACCACAAGGGAGCACCTATACTGTTGTCAGCTGATTTCTCAACAGAAACTATGCAGGCCCAACGGGAGTGGCAAGAAATATTGAAAGTGATGAATAGCAAGAACCTACAACCAAGATTACTCTACCCAGCAAAGCTATCATTCAAAATTGAATGTCAGATAAAGAGCTTCACAGATAAGAAAAAACTAAAGGAGTTTCAGCACCTAACCAGTATTATATGAATTGCTGAAAAGTACTCAAGAAGAGGAAGAGGAAGAAAAAGGTAAAGATAAGAATTATGAACAACAAATACATATCTATCAATAAGTGAATCTAAAAATCAAATGAATTAAAAATCTGATGAACAGAATAAACTGGTGAATATAATAGAATCAGAGGCATAGAAAGGGAGTGGACTGACAATTCTCCAGGGGTGAGGGGTGAGGGATGTGTAGGGAGAGACTGGACAAAAATCATACACCTATGGATGAGGACAATGAGGGGAGGGGGAGGTAAGGGCAGATGGAGGAGTGGGAGCCAGATGGAGGAGAGGTATTGGGGAAAAAAGAGGAACAATTGTAATAATCTTAACAATAAAGATTTATTAAATCAAAAAAAAGAGGAAAAGAGCCATACATAACGTTTTAGCATTTTTGAGCACTTTATGCCTGACTTTGCACTACACTGTCTCTATTATCACATTTAACTGACACAAAACATTGCAAAGTGAGGATAGGAGAGCTATTTTACACAAGGGGAAATTATGTCACCAGGAGATAAAATTGCCAAAGATTACAAGGACAATGAGAATTCAATCCAGAATTGATACCTATGTTGCTCTTTGTCTGAGTCCGTAGTCTGTGGTCTTATCTCTATTGTCCGGTCTCATGATTATTTCAAGAGAGAATCCTATGTGAAAGTACACAGAAGAGGATAATAAAGTAAAAGCTTAATTCAGGTAGAGTGTTTATAAATTGGTTTAGTTTTGTATTTCTAAGAACTAATCACCTTGTAGAATCCTTGGCAACACAACAAGAGCTAATCTGGACCCTGCTGTGCTCCACTTTGCATAAGGAGTGGTGGCTGGCCTGAGGTCTTCAGGCCCTGGCAGTATGTTTGACACATGGTAGACTCTAAATCATTATTCTCCAAATGAGAAAATGGCTCAATTAAGAGATGTGCTTAAGTTGAGTCTGAAGTGAAGTGTAAAGTACCTCAATTTGTCAACAATAGGCATGTCTAGACAGAGAAGATTTGAATCAGAAATGAAACGAATGGTTGGTCACAGTTGGTGGAATCACAAAGGGTTTAATTTATTTGGACACTTGAGAACCATTATAAGCAAATGTCAAGGCAGAATCAGTAGAAAAGTTAGTTGTGGTTTCATCAATGAATAGAATTGAAGACCACAGGTCAAATGGCATGGTTGACATCCATCAGCTCCACAGACAGCACAGTAGGTATTACTGAGACAATAGCCTTTTTCGGCTGCATTATTTACTACATATGATGCATTTTCTGCTAGCTTGACACACAGTGCCACCCCTGGGCACTAAGGAATCCATGTTTATTTTAGTTATATCCCATTCCTGAGTGTATTTGCGTGCTCTTCCTTTTAAGGATACACAGCCAGTGTTATGCTCTACATTAAGGGCAGGCACATATTTTAGCTTGAGAACCTCCAGGACATGGGTGAGAGCTGATTGTAGGGAGTATCTGAGGATCCTCTTCCTCTTTCTCCCATAGGGCCTGCCCGTTCTATCCCTCATATTAAGTCTGAGGCAGTGTTCCTGGCCCCTAGGATGAAAATTTTATCTGCCATTTAGGACAGAAAAACTATTTTCACTAAAGCCAGAGTTTGTAGCAGAAATGCACGGATTCTCATGCAGGCTGTCAAGTTTGTCTCCGGGCTTCCATTCACCTGTCATTACATGGTCAATATGTAATGTTTCCCAACTCAAAGCATGACAGAGGAAAGAAAGAAAAGAAAAATCTTCTTGGGAGAGTAAGCAGAGGCAAGTCCTCTCACCAGATAGCATGGAGGTAAGAGGAAAATAACCCGAAAGTGGCATGCCTTCAGAGAAAGCACAGGGGCAGAAATAATGTCTGGATTCTATTTCTGACATGTCCCATCATAAGCTGGGTGACTTTGGGTTAGTCCTTTAACCTCACAGACTTCAGTTTTCTTATCTGTCAAATGGAACTGATTTTAAATCTGTTAAAACTCACAGAACTCTTGAGGGGAAATAAGATCATACATATGGAAGCTATTTGGAAAATGTCACATAGCTGGTATTGAAACTATACAGATTATTATTAATAGCAATCTGTAGCCAGAGAATGTACACTGTAATTGACAATGACTTAGAGTTATTATGTCAAGAAAAAAATTTTTATTCTCGCCCATGTGGGGATGCAGCAGAAGGAGGAGTGAATGTGTGAACACGAGAACTTTAGGAAATATTTGTTCAAAATGGAATGGAAAGATATTTTGTCACATAGAGTTTCAGTGTGAGAAGAGCTAACAGGAGATATCTTTAAGGCCAAGAAAATATATAGAGAAATACTTGGGACATTAAAAAATGAATTAGATAGCTTCCTGGAGGGGGAGGGGAGAAGAGCGAGATGGGACTGTGGGTGGTGAGAAAGAGAAAATGGAGCACAAGGATAGAACACATAATGAGATAGTCTGGGAGGATCTGATGGAAGACTTCTTGCTCTCCTCAAGAGAAAGTTGCCAGGTGTTGTTAATGAGCATCTCAGATGTGGGTGCATGAAGAATCTCATCCCACATGGCCACCCATGTGTCTTTCATGAAATGACACTGTTCGTGTCAAAAGTTGAGAGGATCACAGGATTAATTAGCATTTCCTCACTTGATGCAGGAATTGTGGGTATGCATTTCCTCACTACCTCATAAGCTTCTCCATCTCATGAATATGAAGCCCTCTTGCTTCACAGCTCTTCCTTACACAGAGCTGACCGTGGCAACTGGGCTGTGTCTGGCAAAGGGCTTTATTCTATACATCGGAAATATACTCAGCCCACCTACTGTCATTTTCTCTCTCTGGTCTGGTCCAGGCACTGTACCAAACAGTAGAAATTTAAAGATGGAAAATATATCCTTAAATGATTCCTAGATCTGCGATGTAAAAAATGATCCTAACAATAGGGAGGCCTCCTTCCCTGGAGCCCTTGAAGGCAATATCAGAGTCTTTCCTGGGTCTGTTATTCTACCACATACAGTATACCACTAGCTATTTACTACTGTTGCCAGTTGTTCTCATGTTCTTTTTCTTTTTTCTTGATATGACCCAGTTTTTAAAGTCCTTCTTAATATATGGTAGCCAAGATTTTAAAGGAAAATGGCAATTAGTTTCTTTAGAACTTTGCATCCTCCTGAAATAAGAAATATGCTATTAAGAACTTAATGATCCTGAGAAAGGACAAGCTTGGGAACTTACAGATAGCCCAGAGTTTGCTGGCATCACAGTCACACTCTCGACAATAGAAGGCAGTTTTATAGTTTAGTGATTTGGGAGGCATGGTGTAATGAACTAAACATCAACCTTATAGCAAAAAGAAATACATAAATAAAAATCTGGCTTTGAATCCTGTCTCTATCACTTATTAGCTGTCATATCTTGCCCATAATACCACTCTCTGAGCATGTTTGATCATATTTAAAATAGGAATATTATCTACCTATTTCATAGAATACTGAGAAGAAAAAATGCAAACAAAATGAGATCATATCGATGTAACTGCTTCATAAACAATAAAATGTAATGCAAATGTAATATGGCATTGCCGTTCCTATAATCAAATGCGTTGACACAGAACAAAATGTTCCTTTCTGTAATTACCTGAGTTCCATAAATGTGTGTCATATTCTCACAAATTAAAATCCCAGCAGTGGTAATAGCAACCATTTTTTGACATTTTATTATGTGCCAGGCACTGCAAGGTGTTTTATAGAGATTATCCCATTTGGTTCTTGAGATACAGACAGTGCTATGCTTTTCCAAAACCTGCTTCATTTTCCTTCTGGGCACAAGCAAAACTACAGTTCCCAGCTTTCCCTGTGGCTAGCCAGGGCCTTGTGATGAAACACTTCCCTGCTCAGATTTGCCCACACAACCCTGCATGACTTCAGGGAGAAGATGCTGCACTCTATCTGGTTCCCCAATGGCTGCATGGATGTAAATGCTCAGGTCACTGTCTGGTGCCATGCACTGAATTTAACTGAAATGGCAGTTCCTCTGTTGGCTGTTGGTTTCAAAAAATGCTCTGGGTCTGGGCCTCCTCTCCCAAAGCCGCATTCATACTCACCTGACATGTCAGGATGTCTGTGAGCAGGGAATAAGCTTTTTGTTGTGTTATGTGACTGAAGTTTTGGAACTGGTCACTGTAGAAGCCAGCATTCATTATGCTGTCTCTTAGAGCTCTTTAAAATCTTTACTCTTTTACTACAATAAGGAAAAAAATATTCCCGTTCTAAGCAAGGGCTCGCTGTTCATTGTGCATAGAGACCAACACCATAGGACCGGCTTTTGAGAAAACAAAAAAAAAGCTTTATTGTGAGGCTAACTAGCAAGGAGATGAAGGCAGAGCTCAAATCCCTGATGTAGGTTTTGCTGCGAGATTTAAGAAGTTACAGGGAACAAGCTGGTATGGGGCAGGGCTATGGGGGGCAGGTCTCCACAGGAGGGCTGTGAGACTTGGCCACTTACAGTAAGACATGGGATTCCTCAATGACAGACACTTGACTTCCGAAAAGCTTCTAGCGTTTAGCTTCCAGTCATGTCCCAGGTCTTGGGTTTCATGGGGGTGGCAAACTTTGGCTCTGGGTGCAGCTAGAGGTCAAGACTCTCTCCTCTGCATGTTTGGGGTTTTGTTCTGTTGTTTCTGAAAAATATTTTAGTGCATATCTTGTTGCAAACAGGATAGGCCAGTTTGAGCTGATTCTGTGATTACCATGTTCTAAAGAAGAACACATCCTACAGTACACATTTCTCCAGAGTATATA
This sequence comes from Lasiurus cinereus, assembly GCA_011751065.1. Taxonomy (NCBI): domain Eukaryota; kingdom Metazoa; phylum Chordata; class Mammalia; order Chiroptera; family Vespertilionidae; genus Lasiurus; species Lasiurus cinereus. The sequence goes on from JAAGEH010000124.1 coordinate 3,483,331, forward strand.
CAAATGGCCAAGAGATATATGTGAAAAAAATGCTTAATATTGCTAATCAGCAGAGAGATGCAAATTAAAACAACAATGAGGTACCACCTCAGGCCTATCAAAATGCCTACCATCAACAAATCAACAAACAGTAAGTGGTGGGGAGGATATGAGGGCAAAGGAACACTAGTCCACTGCTGGTGGGAATGCAGAGCGGCAACCACTATGGAAAACAATGTGGAGTTTCCTCAAATCATTAAATATGGAACTGACATTTGACCCAGTGATCTGTTTCTAGGAATATGTCATCAGAAACCTGAAACAGCAATTAGAAAGAATGTATGCACCCCTACATTCATGGCAGTGCTATTTATAATAGCTAATATCTAGAAATAGCCCAAGTACCCATTAGTAAGCAAGTGGATAAAAAAAAAAACCTGTGGTACATTTACACCATAGAATACTGTGCAACAATAAAAAAGAATGATCTCTTACTCTTTAAGACAGTATGGGTGGACATGGAAAGTATTATGCTAAGCAAAATAAACCAGTCAGAGAAAGGTAAGTAAAGTACATAATACATGATCTCACTTATATGTGAAATCTAATGAACAAAATAAACTGATGAACAAAATAGATCCAGAGACATGGAAGCATGGAACAGAGTAATGTATCTCAGAGGGAAGGGGGGGTGAAAAAATATTAACCAGTGGACTTATTTGGATATATTCATGACCCATAGACATAGGCAATAGTGAGGTAGGCCTATAAGGGAGGCAAGTGTGGAGTGGAGATAGTCAAAGGGGGAAAAGAGGGACATATGTGACACTTTAAATAATAAAAATACATTTAAAAAATAGTGTGCCTCGTAATGATGGATCTTACTTCCAGATCAGCTTGTGAAGATACCAGATCAGTATGGCTTCACATTAATACATCTCATTTCTTTATCCTTTAACCCAATAGAGTTGGTACCTCGTGACCCTTCAATCCAGGAGATTAAACAAAAAAGTTCAGAGAAAACACATAAGGAAGTGAAATGTTTAAAGGGAGGTCAGACAGTCTTAGTGATTTCCATTTTCTCTAATCCACTTTAAGGAAGAAAATTACTACCAATTAAATGCAATAAATCACATTTAACCCTAATAGGGACATAAAAGGGGTTACTTTCTTTATTCCAGAGGAAACCTTAAGTTTCAACAAGTTGAAGGCTATTTTGTAATTTCACATGGTGCAGCTTGATTCTAATGAAGTTCTTTGGTCATAAAGTCTTCAGCTGGTCCAATTATTATTCTTTTGATAGCTTATTATTATGCCACTACCAACTAGTAACAGAACTGTTTGTTGTAAAGGATAGTGGTTAAGGACAGAGTTTGTAAGAGTTTGTAAGGATTAGGATGAAAATCTGACTCTGTTATTAACTAGCTGTAAAAACCTGGGAAGTTCAGTGAACTTCTCTGGATTTCACTTTCCTCTGGTGTATGATTAGTTTAGAACTAATTGAGGTAATGTGTTAAAACACTTTCATTGTGAATTTCCCCTAGTAAATGCTGAAAAATGCAACTATTTGTATCTTTGTTATTAATATTCCAGTCAGTATCCCATTGAAAGCTTTTTGATACCAAAGATTTGCATTTTCCTGACAAGGACCTTAAGATTAATCATGGATATTTTTCTTTCTCTGAATGTAGTTCATTCATTTAGTATAGATTTATCAAGCAGAGGCTAAGTTTCATGTTAAATATCAGGGATTATGCAATTAAAATATACTTCCACCAATCAAACCTCATTGAAATGACACACCATTGGTTGCATCTACCAACAAAAAAGGACAGGGAAAAAAGTAACAACACAAAAAAAAATGTCACAAACCCATCTCAGCATATTTCTTAAAAATATAAAAATTCCTTTCTATAAAATGCAATTTAAACGCTAATGAAAGGAGACTTCTGGGTTCAACTCCAATGTGTAAAGAGCTTGAAAGTCAACAGACAAGGAGAAAATTCAGAGATGTCCTAAATTAAGTCACTGCAGCCAGGAGGAGGTTGGAAGGAAGAGACAGGAGAGGTTAATCACTTAACAACTGCAGGGCAAAGCCAACAAAGACTGCTTACATTCCGGAACGTATGTGTGTTGGAATTTTGAATTAAGTTCCTGGTGGCTCTTTCTCTGATTAGCTAAAGTGAATAGCCAAGTAGCTGACCACTGGGCACCAATAATCCCCAGGCACTTCTGCTGCTTGCTTGCGCTGGAACTTTCCAAACTGTTGCCCAGCTCCAATCCGAAGTAGCAAACACGTTTTCCTTATAGACTGTGCAGCTAGCTATCCCAGAACTGGGATCTCTTCACTTTACCACCCCCTTTACCCATAGCCAATGGACATTCTCCAAAACAACTAACCTCATCCTTTGCCAAACTGAGTGTCAAAGAGCTCATCAACTGCAGGGCAGTGGACATGCTGGGCTTTTGCACCCAGCCCTGCTGCTGGCAGTTCAGACTGCATGCCCCAGAACCTGGTCCTTTGTGGCTAACATTTGGCTCAATAAATCCTTTGCTTCAGAAAAGCTTTTGGCCATGGAAGTTTGGTTTAACACACCCTCATATTCATACACAAGAATCCTTGACAAATTGAAAATCGAGACTTTGGGCAGGGTGGGGGCAGGGGCACAGGAGTGGGGGTCAGCAGAGTGGGGAGATTGCAGGGTAAGCCTCCACACTGAAATCTGCAGAGACTGGATCTGTGTGCTGAGAGAAGTATAACTAAGCTCTGCTTATCTGGGGCCACCAACTGGTAGGAACACATAAGTAGTCATTTTGATGAGCCTCTGGAGATAAAATGGATGAGCATATGAGTGAGAAACTTCTGGTTCCTATAGTCTTAGGGGTTCTTCCTTGTGAGCCCCATCAGGTTCTTAGGGTGAAAATGTGAAAAGGAGTCCGTAAGGGCTTTGGCAGAGGGAAAGGAAGAATAATCACTTGGAAATGCACTCATAGCTTTCTCCACAGCAAAGACCCACAAAGACAAGGTTTCATGAGAGCTTTATTATAGTTGGGGGGAAAGAATTCCTCCTGTTGCCAGTGGAAATGGGTCCCTTTTATGGAATCGTAAGGGAAGTTCCAGGGACCCACATATTGGAGGATAAAGTTTAGCGGTAAGGTTTATTGTAGAACCATAATCAAATGATATCATTGTAATAATCCCTTTACTATTGAACAGGAAAGGAGTAAAAGAAAGACTGGATAATGTAGGCATGCTGTTTATACACCTTTGCTAATTTAACACTCTCCAAGTCTCTTCCCACTGATTGCTGGGGGAATATTGTGGGTTCACTTTTTGGTCAGAGTACATAATTTGGTTGTGGATTTGATCCCTGGTCCCACACGTTTGAGAGGCAACCAATCCATGTTTCTCTCTGGCATTTATGTTTCTCTCTCTCTTTATCTCTCTCTGTTTCTCTCTTCTTCCCTCCCCCCTCTCAAATCAATAAACATATTTTTGAGTGAGGATGAAAAAAAAAAGTAAATTAAAAAAGGGGGAAATGTTAAGTGAATTTCACAAGATCTTATATTTATGTATCAGGTATATTCAAATGGGACTTAACTCCCACAGATGTGTCTATTAGTCCAGTGCCTTAAATGTTAAGGAAGAATCATTTTGGCTTGTCTGGAATACAGAGTAGATTTATAAGACATATGGATAGAGATGATTTATGCGTGGGTGTGCGCACACATACACACACAGGGATATTCAGTATATTAATACACGTGAGCGCGTACACACACACACACACACACACACACACACACACACACACTGTAGGAAAGGAGGCATAAGAGCACCATTTTGCATAGGTCTATTTTAATTTGACTCACCTCCTAATTTCTTTTATGCCCTGAACAGAAGTTATTCCCAGAGCTAATTCATACATACACTGTTTAGCACATGCCATCTGCTTCTGAAACCTGTGACTGCACACAACACGTGTCCTGCAAGGTAACTAGGTTCTCATATTGTCCTAAAATAAAACCAGATCCTGCCTTTTCTTAGAGGGAGGTAAAAGGAAAGAATTAAAGATAATCCTTTCATACAGCCATTTCTTAAAGCCCATGAAAGGCATACAAGTGTATTCTCACAGTAACCTCATCAATGTATTCTCCAGAATGCTTATTGACTTGCACAAAGGATATGAAATCTCCAATTTAAAAAAAAAGTCAAGCAGAGACCGGTTTGGCTCAGTGGTTAGAGCGTCGGCTTGCGGACTGAAAAGTCCCAGGTTCAATTCTGGTCGGGGCATGTACCTTGCTTGCGGGCACATCTCCACTGTGGGGTGTGCAGGAGGCAGCTGATCGATGTCTCTCTCTCATTGATGTTTCTGACTTTCTATCTCTCTCCTTTCCTCTCTGTAAAAAAAAAATCAATAAAATATTTAAAACAAACAAAAAATACGTCAAGTCTGAATTAAGAGGTAAACCCCTAGGTATAGAAAAAGTTTAAAGGAAAGCATTATTTTGAAGTGTAATCAAAACTAATACATCTGTATAGTATAAATTTACTGATTCAAATAGGTATAATTTTTAATCCCATTTCTGGATTTGTTTTGTTTTGTTTTGAGATCTTAGATAATTCACCTGCCATCTCTAAGATATTAATTTCTCTCACATGTACAGAGATGGAGTTACAATCCTCTGAATATTGTCATCATTACTAGTGATGAATGGATGTGACCCGCTTATTGCAGTGCCTGGCCCAGAGCAAATACGCTATACTTGTCAGCCAGTTATGATTTTATATTATTAAAGTTATAGAAAAAATTCAATAGAAGTTTATAAATAAACCATTGTAACTGCTATAATTCACAAAGCATATGAAGAGTGAACAGGGGTGAAGGCTGGAAAACAGAGAGCAACAAGTTAAAAGTGTGGGTAAACAGGGAAAGATAAGCCCTCCTTCATGGTACTGGGCATGTGCTACATATTACAGCAGGGGCTTCACATACATAATGGTAATTCGTCCTCTTTAGTAACTCTATTTCATAGATAGAGCTGAAACCCAGAGAAAGTTAGATACATTGCCTATAGTCTCATGGTTAAGAAGTGGGATTTGAACCCAGACATAGATGATTTCAAAGCCTGTGATTTTAAAGAACGTATTGAAGATTTTTCATGTGTTTTAATTTACTCAGAGCACTTTCTGTTCCTGTCCATCATTTTAAATCTAGATTAAATGGTCGGAACAGAATCCCTGGGCCTGGACTATCACACTTTGCCCCAGTAAGTGATGGGTTATAAGACATCCAATAACAACATGTATTGAGTTTCCCGTTTAAATCAACAGAAGTTCAAGAGATCATAATCCTTGGTCTGATACAATCTTTTTCTGAAACAAGAGTCAAATATGGAAACCAGAGCTCGGATGATGCTGGAGACTTAAGTAGTAATGTAAAAGAGAGTCTAGATCAGAGAAAATGATATTGGGGTCATTGACCTAAAGATTTCTGTGCCAGTCCATGTGTTATAGGAAGACATACAACTCCTGAACTGTCCCTGTAGTAAGAGCAAATAATGTCACAGTTCTGAGGATGGAATTGTAGGACCACACGTATGGCTTTCCAAACTTCTCACTCCAGGCAGATTTGCCTGTTTCAGTACTGAAACAACTGGTTGTTCCCATGTATTTCCTCTCAAGGGCACTTTTGTCCACCTGAGCTTTGAAGACTGATCAATTACTGAAATCATGCCTTTGACAAGATGCCACTCTAAGTTCATAGCAGCACTGCATACATAGTAGGTGCTCCCTAAATATCTGTGTCAATAATAAAATTCCATGTTTATGTGGAAAGAGCAGGACATTGACATTGAGAAGATTCAAGCTTAACACATTGTTTGTACCAATTCATTTTAATTCTGTTTCTCATCTCTAAATCAGAATTTAGAGCATGGTTCAAGGTGGGAAAAAGGAGAAAGAATTATAAAAATGTTATTTATGTTTTCTACATAAATCCCCTGGGTTATTCATATGTGTCATATATTCCTAGACAGAACACTAAGGTAATTCTGATGCTTGGGTTCAATTTTCTGATTATCAAAGAAGACTCTATCCCCATGATCCATTTGATAGACCTGCAATAAGTGTCAGCCGCCTGCCTTTTAAGGTACTCCATTACTTTTACTTTTGGGACTCCTTTTCAGGAGCAAGAGATAAAATGTGCAACTCAGTAACTCAAACCAGGAAGCTAATAGTCCTTTTTAAAAATTAATTTTAAGAAAATTATCCAGTTTTATTGAGATACAACTCTTATATAGCATTGCATAAGTTTAAGGTGTACATCATGATTTTATATGTGTACTAGAGCCCCAATGCACAAAATTCGTGCAAGAGTAGGCCCTCACAGCCCTGACTTCATCTGGAAGGTTGTCTAGACCCAGGGTCGGCAAACTGTGGCTCATGAGCCACATGCAGCTCTTGGGCCTCTTGAGTGTGGCTCTTCCACATAATACCAAGGCCTGGGACAGTCTATTTTGAAGAAGGGGCATTAGAAAAAGTTTAAGTTTAAAAAAATTGGCTCTCAAAAGAAATGTCAGTTGTTGCACTATTGATATTTGGCTCTGTTGACTAATGAATTTGCCGACCACTGGTCTAGATGGTCATTCTGCTCTTCGGCCACTCAGTCGATTTGCATATTACACTTTTATTATTATAGATGGCAGATTGGAAAATGGCCACCACAATAAGTTTAATCAGCATCGTTACAATTATTTTTCTTATGATGAAAACTCTTAGCAACTTTAAAATACACAGTGCAGTGTTGCCCACTATGGTCACCATGCTACACATTACATTCCCAGGACGTATTTATTTTATTACTGGAAGTCTGTACATTTCCCCACCCTGACCCCTGCCTCTAGCAACCACCAATCTGTTCTTTGTTTCTATAAGTTTACATTTTTAGATTTCACATGTAAGTAAGATTATACAGTACTTGTTTTTCTTAGTAGTCAGTTTTAAGTTTTCCTCGCCACAGGCATCCAATCAATTACCTCCTTTGTGGATCTCCACTGTCTCTAACCTAGTCCTCTTGGATTTCCTCAACAGTCTTCACATTTGCCTTTCTATTTACAGTCGCACTGCTTTCCAGACACGTCCTTCCATTGCATGCAGAGTGATCATGCAGCGATAACATGAATAATATGTGACTGTGAGGGTTGTGAAAACTCTTCAAAATAGGTATATGTAGTGACTTTTCTTCACTTTTAAGACAAAACCTTAAACTCTTGAGCATCATTATAAAACTGCATGTAGTATGACCCTTTATTTTATTACATGACTTTGTGTGTTCAGCTCTGCTGAACCCTGTTCTCTGAATTTCCCATGCTCCTCCTGCCTGACCACAGAAACCTCCTAATACCTGTACCCTGACCTCTCAGTGAGATGGTTCAGTGCAAATGCCACTTCTTGGAGTAACTGAGCCCCAACTCAGGTAAAGAACCTCTACTATATCCTCTTAAATCTTCTTGTACTGTCTTTATCAGAATGTTCATATTTAAAACTCTACATACTTAAAACTGATCAATTGTCTGTGAAAGGAAAAATTGGTGAATATATATGTGAATTGGATGTTTTTGAAGCCATAGTTCTTTTTTTCCTTTCCATGACAGAGATGACCGATGCCTCAGAGAACATAATTTCTTCTAACTCTAGAAAATGTCCTTGCTCTCAAAAATGTAATGGATGAATGACTTATATATGAACTAGATTCAGCAACAGACTTCATTGTTTCTGTTCTCCCTTTTCAGTGAGTCGTGCTCAAATATATCCCATCCAAACTGATGATCAGTTAGACAAAAAAGTACCTTTTTGGTTCTGATGGCCAAGCTGAGAGGGGAGAGACCGGAGTCTCTCTGTACAAGCAGAAGAGGACGGAATGGGCCTCTTCCTTTGCCTCCCCTGACCTTGCCCTTTATGTCAGGCCTCTTAAGTTTGTGGCCTGAAAAGATCGGGCTGCTTAGAAAGCTGTGTGGCTGTGAGTTAATTTATAACATTATAGACAGTTAGAGAGTTGGCTTAATTGAAAGATATAATTACCAGGTGTTGAAGGCGAAGGGGTTCATTAATTTCACAGACATTGTGTTGACTGAACTGTCCACATTTTAATTTTTCATGACACATCAAGGAGGGGGGTATGTGTGGGTCCCGAGGACACACGGATCCTGGGCTTGCAGGCGCTGAAAAGTGCCCCCAGGGGCAGGCAGTCTTTCAGGAGTGGAAGGCTAGGCTGCTTTCTCCATTTTAAAATTCCTCTTTATAAACTGAAATGATCCTCCACAGTCCCCTCTGGCTCTGTGAAACCCTTCCTAATATGGACTTGGCTGACTTCTCCTGCCTCAGTTTTCAGTATGCTCCCTCCATCCCGTGCTGTCTGCTTCAGACACTTTGCACTGATAATAATACAAATAATTATATTGTCATCATAATCACTTCTCACTATTACTATTGCTATTAATACTATCCCTTACTGCGTGTAAAAACAGTGCCCTGTGGCATATTTACAAGGCACATATTTACATTAATTCATGAGGTCCTCCTGATGACCACTGGTGTTTACTGTTGCCATTTTACTTTTTTTTCATATATTTTTATTGATTTTTAGAGAGATCGGGAAGAGAGAGAGAGTGATTGAGAAGGAGATAGAAACATCAATGATGAGAGAATCATCCATTAGCTGCCTCTTTGCACACCCCCTACTCAGGGGGGGGGTTGAACCCACAACTCCAGGCATGTGCCCTGACCGATAATTGAACCTGTGACCTCTTGGTTTCTGAGTTGACATTTAACCACTGAGCCACACCACCCAGGCAGCACTGTTGCCATTTTAAAGAAAAGAAATGTGAGCCTGGGAGCCATCAAATTACTTGCCCAAATTAAGTAGCTAAATCAAAGCAAAAACCAGAATTAGACTGCTGGTGTCAGTAATTTTTAAATCTGTCTTTTAAACACAATTTTTTGTTTGTCAGATTCTGTTGCCTCTCACCTTCATTTGTGCGTTATTTGAAGGTGAATGCTATGTCTCAATATCATCAGTGAGAGAGAAAAATCATGTATAGAAGACATCCTGATATATCCCACAAAATTATCAGGGTTCTGCACTTTTAAAAGACCCCCAGGAAATCTAATGGACAAATGAACTCCTCATTTCCCATTTGGTGGTAGCAGTAGTGGTATCTAGAAAGGAAAGGTTGGCTGGATCATTGTCATCGCCTAGGAAGATATGCAAATGACAGCACCTCCTGAAGTGAATGGCTCAAAGGCCCAAGGCCCTTGTAGTTCAGATCGGGTCAGCCTACTCCCATTCAAGGGGAAGCTGAGCAGGAGGACAGAGAGACTCTGCAGACAACCCTGCTGTGTTAACCATACACATTGCTTATTCTCCACTTGATAGTATTCGTACAAAACATAGATATTTCAATACTGTGAGCATCATGAGGTCATCTCATATGTTTGGAATTAGGATAATTTTTTTTTATATTTGACTGCAATCTGAACCATGAGAATAAATATAATTGCAATAATAAATATGAAAACAATTGCAACTAATTATTATATATCTACTAGGTGTCTAGTGCTATCCAAACATTATCTGTAATTTCTCAAGACAGATACTTGAAGTATCAATTAAAATTATCTCCATTTGACAGAAAAATAAACTGAGGAAACTTCACTAGGGTTAGCTATCACCTGGAAGAGAAGAAAATAAAGTTTTCACTACTTCAGTCTTCTTTACGTAGTTTAAATTTTTAAAACTTATATTTTAATGCATGGCTGTCGACTAAAGGTGCATTTCACATAGAAGATGAGTGGTGTTTACTGCCAAAATAGGGAGGGAGGCTATTTAGAGGAAAAATGACCTTGAGTTTGAATGCCCTGATGTTGCTTGCCCAAAGTACCCACATACCCCAGACCACAATAGAGGGTGACAGTTCAATTAACCAAATGTGGGGGTGGGTGTAGCATTGATTAAGTAGGAATCTTAGGAAGTACTTAATTACAATTCCTGGATAACAAGAGATTTTGTGTTTCAGCCCATCTTAATGAAAATCTAAGTATATCAGGACCTTTTCAGAGAGCAGATCACAGTGCATTTACTACTGTGTCCTTGAGGCTCACTTAATCAGGCTCTGCAGAATATACACCCTGCTTTCTTCAGTGCCTGTGCTGTTATTCTAGTGCTCAGTAAAGATTCCTAATTCTAGAGGAGAAACCGTTTTCTAAATTTGAAATAAGGCTACACTATGACATCACAACACCGACAGTTTATATCATACCAGGGAATCTGTATTTAATGATTGAAAATTCATAGATCTTCCATTTCATTCGTCTGAGTCCCATGGATGGTTTTTTTTTTAACTTCATTTTTGTCTTATTCTAAACCTCAGTTAAGTCAGTGTGGGACAATTTGTGTAGAGCTATAAAGGATTTCTGGAAAGTAGAGGGGTCTTAGAAAAATTACAGGGAGTTGTTGAAAATTACTAATCCTTGAGGTTGATTTAAACAATAGAGTCTTGGCTTTTATGTACTTATTCTGCCTATTGGTTTCTTCTTGTTCTTATTTTCACTTGCCTTCAATTATGTGGCATATTTACAGAGCACATTAACTTCTATAATTGCAATCCAAATATCTCACACCTCACCAACCAATGTGTACAAATATGACAGCACAAATCTCAGTGCTCCGGTCCCAGTTATTCTAAGCTGGTTCTGCGGTATTCCCCCAGCCACTTCTGTATCAGAGTGGTGATGTTTCACACGCGTTTAGGAGGAAGTCCACTTATTCTCACTCCTCTTTACGGAGTCTGCTCAGTGTCCCTCTTCATCTGGCATAGCTGTCCTCACCTGGTGATGGTCTGAGCAGGACCTTGCTCCCCTGAGGATTGCTGGGCAGGGGTCGGGGAAGGACCGGTCCACCACTCAGACTTCATGAGACTTCAGAACAGAGTTAGCCCAGAGCTGTACGGGTTCTGCTTGAGCACCTTTCCTTCCAATTGTAACTGTGTCTTTTCAAATCCAATCATCTCACAGGATGGAAAGAACATATGCCTTCTCTCTTGCCTCCCCACCCTCTCCTCCCAGATGATTTTTAAAAGAAACAAAACCCAAAACAGAAAACCTCTTCTTATTCATGTAGCCCTTATCACTGCCTGATTTCTTCTGAAGCAGATGCTGAAACAGAGTTTGGGGGACGTGATATTTCCTAGAAATTAGCATCTGTGGAAGAAGAATAGATGCAGAGTGGAGCTATGGAGTGAACTCTGCCCATCACAAGTTCCTACATTGGGCTCAGATGGTCAGGCTTCACCCCCATCCCCACCCCCTCTTAGTCACTACATGTAGGCTGTCCAAGGATGGGCAGGACCTCAGTGAGGTGGCTGCCTGCAGTTGAGGCTGACTGTAAAGCTGGAAGTTGAAGGATGTTTGCTGACAATGCTTCCTGCAATGCAGTAGCCACTCTTTTCTTGCAGAGAAATCTGGGCTTTGTCTGTCATGGTCCCCTAACAAAATTGCCTCATATAGCTACTCTATGCATGGAAATAAATACATGGTCATCTGGCTAATGTCTAACTTTTCTCCCAGAAGCATCTAAGCCGTAGCCCCAAAGACCAGACAAAGAAGCCATGCCTTCATTGGATTTAAATATGCACAAGTTTGAGGACATAGCTGTGCAGAACATGAAGAGTGTATAGCATTCTTGATATGGACATCCAGGAAAGGGTCTTAGTCCTTACTGATCAGCCTGAAACTGTGATTGTTCGTGCTTCAACAGTCACAGTGTGAAGCAAGAAAGGAATTGTCCACTTAGGATTCCAGTGGCAGAGCATACAAAACAGAGAGAGATGGTTTGAGGACTCAAATGGTCAGAACCAGAATGCTAAATCAAGGTTATGGATACCTTCAATCAGAATTTATAGGGTCAGAGACTTATTCCAAGTTGGATAATCATTACTTGAATCAACCTAAGGCCAGAAAGTTAAATTTTCACAGGAAAGAGATAAACCTGGAATCTTTTGGCATCAACATTGAATTTCTGGTTACATTTGCATTAGTAACATTGATACAGTTTTTAAAATATATTTTTGGAATATATGTATAAAGCACTGTGTTAAATCTACTTCAAACATTTTCATATTAATCATCAAAATAAGCCTACAGTTTAGGAGTTATTTTGTCTGTCATGTAAGTTAAGAAATCGACTATTATCATTCATGTTAAAATCTATCCGAAATCATTAGCTGGTAAATTGTAGGACCTGTCTTCTCAGCTGTGTTCTACTGCACAGGGAAGGGGTGGGGATTGAGAGGGAGAGAGACAAAGACCAATAATTAAGAGTCACAAGAGCAAATTTGGGTTAAATACAAGAAACATTATAATGATAAGAGCTGTCCAAGCACAGACTTGGCTGCGCTGGTGAACATGTCTGCCCCACTGGAAGGCCATCTGTCATACTCATTGCATAGGCGAATGCTGGCTGGCTTGGCAGTTGAACTTGATGATTTTATAGTGCCCTTTCCAATCCTGAGGCTCTGATTTTAAACCTCTGGTAACCCTGGCAATTTCCATTCTAATCCTGTTTCTAAGTCTTTACACAGCTGACTTGCTTTTCCAATATTTTGACTTTCCCTTAATTTAGAGTGGACATTTTCAGTTAAGAATGGAATTTGGATAATCTACACTTTAATTAATTCTCATTGGAAAAAGATAGATGCATAACGGTACACTGTGCCAGAATAACCGAGATAAAGCCAGACTAGTCTAGGATCTGCATCTCCACGGTGTCACCTTCTGAAGAATCTCTAATTTCATATGAACAAATATTTGAAAATTAAAAATGATATTTAAATATTTAATAAACTCGAAAAGTAAATGCCATGCATAACCCCAAAGAAAGATAAACTCCTTAAACGATTTTTTAAAATATATTTTTCTTAGTTTTACAATGAATGGCAGCTGCCTCTAAATGTGTTATCTTTTCAGAAGCTCCAATTTCTTCAAAATCTGGCCCAGGTGAACTTCACTCCTCTTCTAGGGATCTCTCATCTTATCCTAAGAATGTCTCTCTGCTCTTTTCAGTTTAAAACAAGGCGACCCCTCCTTTTCTTCCAGTTCTTCATTTCACCCATTAAACCCTGAGCATCACCCTCTGAGAGGGCAGGAAGTAAAAGAGGCTCTGAATACTTACATTTTGGTATAAGACTTCCGTGAAATTTTTAAGAACCTCCTCAAAGAAAGAAACACTACGTCTATTTGCACTACACATAGAACCTTCTCAGACACAGCCTGAGTCCCTGTATCCTGACCTTTCTACTCAGCCTCCTCCAGGGTGCAGTGGGATCCTCTACAGCAGCGGTTCTCAACCTGTGGGTCGCGACCCCTTTGGGGGTCGAACAACCCTTTCACAGGAGTCGCCTAAGACTATTGGAAAACACCTATTTCCCATGGTCTTAGGAACCAACACACCGCTCCTCGGTGTAGCGATATGTAGCAATGTGGTTTACTGTTGTTATATGAAGACTGTTGCCCATACTACACCATGATTCAAGACAAAATTTCATTTATTTGTAATTAGAAATAAATGTTTCACAATATATAATTACATATTGTTTTTGTGATTAATCCCTGTGCTTTAATTATTTTCAATTTGCAACAATGAAAATATATCCTGCATATCAGATATTTACATTACAGTTCATAACAGTAGCAAAATTACAGTTATGAAATAGCAACAAAAATAATTTTATGGTTGGGGGGTCACCACAACATGAGGAATTGTGTTAAAGGGTCGCGGCATTAGGAAGGTTGAGAACCACTGCTCTAAAGACTGACCATTGACCATATCTATTAAAGTTATGTCTAATAAACCTAGCTGTGGGCAACTTAGACAAGTGCAGAATAGCAGACATGTTGGTTTTGAGACACAGTTACCTCCCAGTCATGATTCTGCTCATCCTGAGAAGGAAGGGAGAGTGTCCATAAAATTTGTTGTCCCGGTAATGGTGGACCACTTGGTGTTTCCTCATCATCTTCAGTTTGTCCCTGACAGTTTCCTTTCCATACTTGGGTCTACAGTATGCTAAGGGACATTCTCCATGGGGACCGTTATTCCTCCTGGAAGAGATTTCAGAGGTGCAGCTTCTAGCTATCAGCGAAGCATCCGCTGATGGAGTTGAAACCATTTCTCTGTGCCTTCCTGATCGGTCATATTTGAGGGTAGGAGTCTAAATTCAGGAGCTTCCAGCACCTCCAAAGTCTTACACATTATCTGGAGTTTCAGTCTGAGTTTTGCTATCTGATCTGATCCCAGGAAGACATCATGATCACCTTTTTAACAAACCTTTTCCCCCTTTCTCTAATTCACTTTACTAACAGCAAGAATTCAGCCATCTCATTTAGGTGAAGTCTTTTGTAACTCTTGCTTATAATTGCTGCTGCACTGACCCAATCTAGGAGTTTCTGATGATATAGGCCACCTTCTACCACTTGCAGCCCAATTACCAGCTGCAGAAGTCCCTCTGGTCTGAAAAGGTATGCAGCTCCAGAGTCCCTTCCCTGTCAGTGAGCACCCATCAACTAGACACGTGGGTCACTGACCCTCTTCACTCTTTCTAGGAGGTCCAGTCAGGCAAAATAAATCGCAGAGAGTACATTAATAAATCCTAATTCTGGGCCTTATAGACTCCCTTAATTGCTGACTGTTCTCCTTCCTTCACCTCTTGGTTCACTACAAGTTTTATTCACAATTCAACATTTCATTTGTATGTTCTCTTCTTGCTTTACCGTCATAGTTGTCCCTGCACATTGTCACCTTTCTTGGAGTGAAAGAAGATTGATTAATTTTTGTGTGCAAGGGCCATAACTTTGAAAGCATCATGTAATTCAAGACCAATGCTGACTCAGGGTTCCAGGTCCCCCTGCTTCACAGCTGTAGCCGTGTTGCTCCGTGATCTTACCGAAGACACAGTTCATAACTCACAGAGCCGACTCTCAAGTTATGAAATTCTTGATGAATTGTTTTTAATTTAAGTGAGTCACATAGTGTTAAATATTGTGCATAAAGTGAGACTTATTGATATTTTATATGATGGTATTTCTAATTTGCAGAATTCAAATTCACATAAAATGTTATTACACTGGAGCTTGTAATAGTGGTTCCAAAGTGTGCTTGATGGAATACCCCAGAGCTGGCACCTAATACTTCGGGATTTTATCTTAAAAATCTATCTGTGGTAAAAGCCTTGAATTAGTCCATTATGTCTGCCAGTGCCTACCTCTTCCTTTTATAACAAGTCCATAATTATTTAAGACATTGAATAGCCATAGGAGCCAGGTTAAAACAATAACTATATCTAGCCCAAAATTCGCTGTGGTAGCCATGGAAAAGCATGGCTGGAAGCTACTGCTGTGGGGAACCAGTTGACAGATAGTCCACTTATGGCTCAAATGGACCCATCTCCTCTGAGACCACACTGCCTGGGAGATGCTCCCAGCCAGGAACTGAGAGCAGAAAAGATACTAGTGCCAGCCCATTCCTGTGGGAGGCAGGAGTCTTCTAGTGGGTGATTATGACCCTTGCTGATACCTCCTACTTAAACAACTAGAGTCTGAGACTATGCTTATACAATATGCTCAGATCTGCATCCTAATCTGAAGGTTTTCCTTGTCTTCTTCTGCTCCTTCCCCTTTACCTTTCATAGGTATTTCTTCCCAAATAAATCTCTTGCATGTCAAATTCTGTCTTCAACCTGGTCCTACACAATACTCTTTTAAAAAATATATGTATATTTTTTATTGATTTTAGAAAGGAAAGAAGATAGAGGGAGAGATAGAAGCATTAGTGATGAGAGAGAATCATTGATCAGCTGTCTCCTGTATACCTCACACTGGGATCTAGCTTGCAACCTGGGCATGTTTCCTGACTAGGAATCGAACTGTGACCTCCTGGTTCATAGGTTGACACTCAACCACTGAGACACATTGGTCAGACCACAACACTCTTTTTTAGACTCAGCCACTTTTAAACTACATTGCCCAAATACCACAATAATGACCTCAAAGTGGTGTCCACAGTATCCCTCTGGCAATGAGGAGGCAGCCCGGACCACTGTGGCTCATATCTGGTGAACATCTGTACCATGTGCCATCAGTTCAGTAGTTTGGCAGGCAGGCATGAGAAAAGTACACTCTCTGCTCAGTTGCAGAATGATGGTTGAGTTTGAGTTGAATCTGAATTTGGTGCTTTTATTTCAAATCCCCAGTGTGTCCTCCAGGGTGGAAACCAACAACGTGTGGCTACTCCATTATAGCACACTGCTGCATTTGTAAGGAACTCTGATCTGACATCCACGAAATTTTTAAAAAGTTATACATCTGATTTGGTAGCCACTTCTAATCTTCACATGGGGACTTAATTTTTAAAATAAAATAAAAAATATTGAAATGTAAGTTCCTTAACTCTTTCAACAATTGTTAAGCATTCCTCCTCTGAACTTGACTAAAATTCTTTCATGCTCACTCAACCCATGTCATTATGCTATTTCCTGTCCCTGCACATACCCTTCCAGGTCCTTTCTTTTCTGAAAAGAGGAGCTGGGGTTTTTCCAGAATGCATTCAGCTAGCAGTTCGGTTCTCCTTTTCACCTTTCATACATTGTGTCTTTCTCTTAGGCAGTAGAAAGTGAGGAATGTCAGTGTGACATACTAACAATTGTCTTTGTTCCCTCACCACCTTCAAGCAAGTAAATAGTAATTCCATTTCCAAGTGCTGTAGCATCTTCAGATTTCAATCAACATTTAGGCCTGTGAGAAATGCTCAGGTTGACTGTTGGGTCCTTCCAAGTGAGGGACTCATGAAACTAGCCCAAGCATTAGCAGTTCAGCACCTTTCATGATTAAAAAAAATAAAATAAAATAAAATAAAGAAAAAATCTTGTCATCCAAGAAAACTTAGGGGGCGGCAGAATGCCTGACCTTGTGGCTTATTCAGCAGTGATCTCTCATTCATACTACTGAGGCCTGGCAGCTGAGTCATTGGTTGACTCAGGCTAGCAGAGAAAGAAGTACCTTCCTGCAGGCTGGTCACGGTCCTTCTCCTGTCATCCATCCCTACTTCACACTTCATAATCAATCGCGGTCACCCCTGCCTGCGTGTGATGGCTTGGCCCGAATTGGTATTCTTCCTGCCTCACCAGTCTGCACTTAGATTTATGATTTATTTAGAATTGGATTACATCAAGGCTCAAGGCCAAGGCTCCACAATCCGTCACCGTCTCCACCGTGGTTAAAGACAAACATTTTAGCTGCATCAGCATCCCTAAACCTGTGCAAAGGATGCCCGTTGTTAATCGCTATAGCAACTGCATCTTCCTTTCACTGTTTTTCTTTGGCCAACCCTAAACTCTGCCTCTCTCCTTCCCAGTTCCAAATAAAAGCATTGACTCCATCAAGTGATAGATATTCATAATTTAACAGAATGGTGGCAAGTCTCAGTTATGCGGTGGAAATACTTCACAGCCAGGGTTGCTTTGCCATTTGTTTTTGTGCTGAATAGCAGCAAGTGTTTTAAGTTATGGATCTCACACGCACATAAGGAGAAGAAAGGAGGCATATGTAATCGTCGCCGATATTGATGGTGGCTTCTCGCCCGCTTAGTCAAGTCTTGAGTAGCAAAATTAGGGTGCTGCTTTCCAAACTGGTGTTCATATTTTTCAGACTTTATTATTGTTTATTAACAACAGTGAAAAGAGCCATATTTGATATTGCTGTAGCTCATCACAATTAGTAAAGGGCAAATATTATCTCACCCCAGACTTTGCAGTATTTTGTGAAAGGAGGATATTTATATCCTCTTTTATGGATGAGAAAATGTGCATTTAGAGAAATAGTGAGCCTAAACACATAGAGTTAGTGAAAAACAAACAGGGAACTAAAGGCAGATCTTCAGGTTCCAAACTGAAAGTGCCTCTCCTTACATCATCATTGTCCCCTTAACAAAGGGGACACCTCTGTGGACCAATTAGCTAGCACAGTAATTTAAAACTGACCTGCTGGCGGGCATCAGGAGTACAACTTGAAAAGATACATCTCTTTTAAGCAGTACAAAGGTTAAGTGGCCAGTACTTTTGAGGACCTTGGGAATGCATAGGTATTGGAGAAATAAATCAAGCAACAAATGATATAGAAAAGGAAATGGATGGAGGAGGCCTAGTTTTTAGTCCAGCTCCGCCATTAACTCACTGGGAGTCATTTGCTTCTCTGTGAGACTTAGTATCCTATGTGTAGATTGTAAGGATTGAAATAGATTATTTCTCAGCTGAAAAACTCGTAATACTCTCAAATCATACTTTAAGTGCACACTATGTAGTTTGATACTCCGAGAAGCAAAAACTGGAGAAAAGAAGGAATGTCCTATTCTTTAGCATCTTATAACATAATTAATATTCACAAGGCTTAGTGTCACCAACACACAATATCAAACAAAGGGATAGGAAACCATTTAAATGTTATAAGGTTCAAATGAATATGGTTTAGTTGTCCAAAGAAACTGGAATTCAAAGAGGGTTTGAACTATCGAGGAAAATGTTCATGGTATCAAAGAAATCTGAGCTGGAAGAAGGATGAGAAGAATTTGAAGGTGTAGAAAATGGAAGTCCACACCCAGTGGGCAAGCTAATGTAAATGGAGTCCAAGTCAATGAAGTGAGGGGAAATATTTCTATTGAGCTATGAGTTTTGACTTTGACATACCACAGCTTTCTACTTTATTGTAAACCATTAAAGTAGGTACAAAGGGAACTGAAATTATCAGCTTCCATTTATTTAAACATTTAACCTTCAAAAGTTATTCAGAGATATAAAGTGAAGAAGAAGGAAGAAGAATAGGACAAAATATAAAAAATGTGATATAGAATGTTAGCATTTGGAGGGAGATATCATCCTATCTAAACTGATCAACTAAATATGGGAATAAAGAAACCTAGAAAAATGGAATGATCCTTCCAATGGTGTCCAATGACCATGGCCACAAGGATACACCCATACTCTCGGTCCCGTTTCTGATGTTCTGGTGCTCTATGGAAGCAGTGAAAGGAAACCAAAAAGGAAAATAGAAAAGAATGACTCAGAGGGAAGAGAAGGCTGAGGGGAGAAGGACCAGAAAAGTATGCCAGCCGGATTGCAGAAGCCTGTGTTCACTCAGATACAGGAGGGTTGGCTCAAGGCTACCAAAAAGGATGGGAAACTGGAATGATGCTCTTGCTCTTTCCTCACTGTGTTGAGTGCTTTTCAAAATCTTTTGATAGTGACAAAGATAAGAGGTCACCAAAGTTAGATTTTTATTCTGTTTGTCTGCTTCTGTCTCCATTGGATCCCCAGGTTGCATTAGTGAGCAACACAGGAGCTTGCATTAGACTGTTTTTCAGTGAATGGTGACCTATACCTGGGGTCTCCATCCTGAACACTGAATCATCTTAGGAGATGTCAAAACATACCAAGGCCAGTGCCTCCTCCCAAAGGTTCCGATTTAACTGGTCTCAGATAGTCATGAAGATTACTGGTTTTGTTTTTTATTTACCCAGATTAGAAAATAAACTTCAGAATACTTTTAATCAGAACCAATATGTAATTATCCTGGACAGGTGTATCAAGAACATGAACCATCAGCTGAAATTAATGAATATGAAGATCAGAATTAGAGAACACCAGTAATTCCCTCCCACATTGGGAAATGAAGGATTTTAGGGAACTGTTTATCCACAATCCATTCAACCTTCCCCTGTCAGCATGTTAGACCTTCCCAGAGATGATGGATCTCTTAAGAAAAAAGACCACAAGAAATAAATACCTAACCTCCAGAATGCATCCTCTAAAGACACAAATCCTTATTTGAAAGGATCATAGGAGTCATTCATAATCTGTTAATTTGGTGGTCGGCAAACTGCGGCTCACTAGCCACATGCGGCTCTTGGGCCCCTTGAGTGTGACTCTTCCACAAAATACCACGGCCTGAGTGAGTCTGTTTTGAAGAAGTGGCATTAGAAGAAGTTTAAGTTTAAAAAATTTGCCTCTCAAAAGAAATTTCAATCTTTGTGCTGTTGATATTTGGCTCTGTTGACTAATGAGTTTGCCAACCACTGTGTTAGTTAATATTCTGAATTGGGAAATGTGAAGCCACTTACCACTGGTGCTGACTTGTTTGAACAACAACAAAATACTCAAACAGTAAGAAGAGGTCCCTCAATTGGCCAATTGGCCATGCCCTTAACATCCCTGAGCTGGTTATGCACTTAGTGGAGAAGAGGAGACTTTTCTAAGACCCAGACCCAGGGCCTAATTTTATCTGCATTTCTATTAAAATTGACATGGGGAAAGAGAAAGACAGTTATCTCTGAGGAAAAATGTGAAACAGGATTTTCTGGGTCAGTAGGGTTCCCTTGCCTGTATTTTAAGCTGAGAAGATCAGCACTTTGATAGGAGGTTTCACTGATACTGAATCCCTTTAAACTCACTAAAGTCTTGAGTCTGGATCTCTCTTCTGGGGAATATTGACATAGTCAGCCTCACTATACCTGAGAGGAAGCTCTGCCTTGAGGAGAAGCTTTATGGAAGGTATTTTCCCATAAATTGAATGGGGTGGCCAACAGAAGGCAGGGAATCATGACTATGCTTGAGGACATTCTGAAGGCGAAGCATCCTCTCTCCTGCCACAGCACCTATGGAGACTCTTATTGAAAAATTGTTGTGATATTGGTCAAATTGATGATGATACTGTGAAGCTATTTGAAGTGCTTACGTTTGCTAGTATCTTGCTGAGATATATGCTCTAACTTTAATATAATAAAAATTTATTTTTATATGCACATTATAAGTTGAACTAGAGAGCTGCATACATACTATGCATTTTTGTAGTTGCATCCATATAAGCATGCTAGAGGCCTGGTGCATGAAATTCGTGCATGGAGGGTGGCCCTCAGCCCAGTCTGCACCCTTTTGCAATCTGGGACCCCTCAGAGATCGGGCCTAAACTGGCAGTCCTACCTGATCACCCCTAATCACCTCTGCCTGCCTGCCTACCTGATTGCCACTACCTGCCTCTGCCTCGGCCTCCACCACTGCAGCTTCATCCGGAAGGACCCCTAGAAGGTCGTTTGGCTGTCTGGTCTAATTAGCATATTATACTTTTATTATTATAAATCATTAGAAAGAGTTACCATTGGTAGTGAGATTAATGACATTTCATAGAGCCTGTGACTTCTGAATGAAATTTTGAGATTGAGGTATTTAACTGGTTTGGGGATATTGGGAAGAACATCTTCATCAGAGTAGAATTTGGGAAGACAGACTCAAATTAAGAGTTTCTGGATTATCCAGCTATTTTTGGATTTTTTTTTCTGGTATAGCTTAAAACATAGCTGAGTCAGCATAAACCAAACTGGTTACACCACTTCTTTAAATGCTTCCATGGCTTTCTATGGTCCTTAGGACAAAGTCTATACTTCTTAACTTGGCCTCCAATGCCTTCAAGAATCTAGTCCACACTTCCATCTAAAACCATATCTTCTTTTCAGCCCTCGCCTTATTTAGCTACCACTGAGACCCACTGTGTTTTTTACAAAAGGTCCTAGTGTGCTCTCATCTTTATGAGATCTACCGGGATTTTTCTCTACCCGAAATAACCTTCCTCCTCACTCTTCACCTGGTTAATGCCTATTCATCCTTGAGATATCACATTCCTTAAATGACAATAAAAGTCTCCAGACTACTTTCCTCCTACTTTCCCATTTGTAACAATGGTCATCCACAAATTTCATTTTCCTAGGTTTCTGGCCTCCTTAAAATGAGAAATAGACCATGTCTTATTTACTAATGTGACCTTGTCACCTAGTATTTTCCTTAAGGTCAAGTACGTTTTCAAAAATCTTATTAAAAAAGAGAATAGGTCAGATTGTGAACAGCGATGAGTCCCATGGTCACTGTCCTACAGGTGACTGGGATCCATTGTAGATTTTTTTTACACCAGAGGGAAGCTGAGCTACAGAAAGCTCTCTCTGTGGAGGTGATGCTGAAATCAGAAGTAGCTGAGGTTTTCAGCATGGAGACACTCCCTGACTGATTATCCATAGAAGCCACATTAGGTAGTCTATGGCTGGACCAGAACCCTGTGCTGTTGTTTTTACTGCAGAAAATGATTCCTCTCCAGCTTCCCTTTCCTACCATAATCACAACTGACAAAAATTGCAGCCGATCTGGTGATACAGGAATGATGGAGGAAGAAGAAAAGCCCTTTCTTCAATCACTTTCAAAATCTCCTTAGTGCTTTGATGTGCTTTCAGAGAACACTTTAACTCAACAAACAATTGCAAACCATCCAGTTGCAAGGTAAAATGAAAAGCCCACAGGCATTAATTATATATAGAGATATTAAAAAAGAAGCTACTGCTTAATTATTGTTTGCAAGTCTCGGTATTTAAATTGACTTATTTGCAAATGTCTGTTTAGAAATTGACTTTGTAATTATAAAGTTAGTGCAGGGATGTCTCGGGCCCTGGAGGAGTCTCTAACGAGGAATGATAATGTAACAGCCAGAGTGAGACATCTTGAGCTGC
Organism: Lasiurus cinereus; assembly: GCA_011751065.1. Taxonomy (NCBI): domain Eukaryota; kingdom Metazoa; phylum Chordata; class Mammalia; order Chiroptera; family Vespertilionidae; genus Lasiurus; species Lasiurus cinereus. The sequence goes on from JAAGEH010000124.1 coordinate 3,505,956, forward strand.
ATTTTAATAACTAGAGGTGGTTGGCAGAGGGGCTGAGGTGCTTAAAGGAAAATTCTTAAACTGGTAAATGAAGGGGCTAGGGTCTCCCTGGTTGTCAAGGGATCGTTGGAGGAGACATGAGGGGACAGTCAGGGGCATAGAAGTCTAAGAACCTGGCAGGGGTGGGTGTGGGAGTTCAGGGAGAGGGTAAGAATGTGCCCTGTTGTGCATGAGAATGAGTCCTCCTGTGGAGCAGGCCAGGGAGATTGCAAGAGGTCTCCCACCACAAACCATGTCTTTCCTAATTGCTGAAATCCAGATACTGATGTTATGGATAGAATTGTGTCCCCCTAAAATTCACATGCTCAAGTTATAACCTTAAGCTCAGCTTATGAACTTATTCAGAAATAGAGCCACTGTGGACATTGTTAATTAAGATGTGATCATCCTGAGGTAGGGAGGACCCTTAATGCAATGACTGGCATCCTTATAAAAAAGGAGAAGTTTGAGCACAGATATATACACAGGGATAATGCCATGTGAAGAGGAAGGCAGAGGTTGGGGTGATGCTTCTACAAATTAAGGAATGCCAACAATTGGCAGCGAGCCATCAGGAGCTACGGGAAAGGCCTGGAACCGATTCTTCCTCGTAGTCATCAGAAGGAACCAAACGTGCCAACACCTTGATCTCAGATGTCCGGCCTCCAGGTCTGTAAGACAGAATGTTTCTCTTGTTTAAGCCACTCAGTTTGTGGTAGTTGTTATAGTGGTTCCAGGAAATGAATACAAATGTATGTGTGATTCTCAATGACATAACCTAACCTCCAAAAGAATTGGAGATGTACAACCTGGAGGTAACCAGAGGTCTCTCAAAATTCTAGAATTTCAACATTGAAAGGCTCTGATGTTACAAGCACCATGATAATCAATGATTCTCAATTATGGTTATATTGTGAATCACGCAGCAAGTTTAAAAACACCAGTGCCTATACCTGTCCTCAAGGGTTCTGGTTTAATTAATCTGGGGAGCCTGCTGAGTATCGGAGTTTTTAAACACCCCAGGATAGTCTAATTTGCAGTCAAGGTTAATAACCAGTCTACTAGGTTTTAGATTCTCTCCCCCATTTAACAGGGGAGGAAAATAAGGCTTGGAGAGGTGAAGGGATAATTGCCTAGGAATGATAGAGAAAGAAGAGAATCTAAGCGTCAAGAGAGGAGAGGCAGCTCAGAGATCTTGACTGTGGTCACCATTTTTCTCACAGACCAGCACTGGTATTCCCTTCCCTCTCAATATAGAGTGTGAGAACTGATTTCCCTTTCCCTAGGCATCCTCTAATTCTAGGCAAATGAAGATGTTGACCATTGTTCCTAAAGGAAATTTATCCACCTCTACAGGTGCACAGTGATTTTACATTATCTCGAGCATATCTCATTCTGTCAGAACTCTAGAGTATTAAGTGAGTCAAGTATGTTCTGCCTTTTAAAGAAGAGGGTGAGAGTACAGGGAAGTGAGACTGGGCTCCAGACCAAACGGTTGGCTAATGGCAGAATCAGGATTCAAACTCAGGCCTTTTGAAACTGATCAAGTCTCATTTTCAACATTTGCCCTGTGAGAGAGCAGTTAAACTGTCTTGGTTCGATCTGTGTTCAAAAACTTTCTAAGTACTCTTCACCGATTTATGTCTTCATGGGAAAAGTTTGTGAACAACAACAGGAAAAAGTACTGGATTCCACTCAAATGAAAGTAGTCCATTCTTTCTCAAAAAATAAAAATCTTGCCTGAGCCCTGAGCCTTCGTTTCAAATATGAATTCTCAAGTTTCAGATATGATGGAGGGTGTGGCCATCACCATGTTAGAGGATTAACCAAAGAAGAGTGACTGTCATTTTCTATCTAAAGATAGGCTTGTTAACATGCTGCAGGATCCCCACCCTGATTGGCATTCTATTCACCCTACTACACACGGCTATCAAACTAGAACTGCTTGATTCTTATCTGCAGTTCTAGTAGTATGCCAAGCTTAATCTTCCATGGGATAGAGGTCAGGCTTTATACTCAGGCAGATATAGGTCCAACAGCCAAATCCTGGCTCCAGTATTTATCAGTTATGAAACTGTAGGGAATCAAGTATTTTGAGCTTTAATATTGCCTATATCAAATTGTCTGATGAATAAATTGAGGTCATGTAATAATATTTCTAATATATTATTGAGCCTTCAACAAGGTCAGTTTGAATCTTTTCCCCAGGGTGAAAAGCTGAAAACAATGGTTTCAGACAGGACCATTACATAAATTGTCCATATTCCCACTCACTAACTTGTTGACTTCCCAGTTTTAGAGCTCTTTCTTTTTTTTTTTAATATATTTTATTGATTCTTTTTACAGAGAGGAAGGGAAAGGAATAGAGAGTTAGAAACATTGATGAGAGAGAAACATCAATCAGCTGCCTCCTGCATGCCCCCTACTGGGGATGTCCCCACAACCAAGGTACATGCCCTTGACCAGAATCAAACCTGGCATTCGCAGGCCAATGCTCTATCCACTGAGCCAAACCAGTTTCGGCTAGAGCTCCTTCTTTAGCAAAGAATCCAGAACTCAGTTTTTTTGTACTGGATTCAGACTTCTCACTGATCCTTACAGTCCCTTACATCTTGCCTGTGATCCAGCTCCCAGATCCTATTTCTCTGTTACCCCTCTGTTACACCTCTTGCCTTATTTTATGTTCTGCTTGCCTTCTGTACCACTTCCTGTTCCATCATCCTTGATGCTTCTGGTCTTGACAATCTGACCAAGCCTGAATTTTAATTATCCCCCCTCAAAAAAAAAAAAAGAACCTAAATGAGGAACATTCATAGGGTAAAGACCCCCAAGGTCTTGTGAGAATTTTCTTACAAAAGAGCAAAGTAAAGATGATGGACTCAGAAAATGAAGGAAAAGTTAATTCTCATATTGTTTAGGATCAGGTGTTGAGAAGAACATCCCTAGTACATATTATAATTATGGGGAGGTGTGCCTGTGATCTTTGTTGATAGATACTTCTTTCTTTCTTTTTTTTTTACTGTGATAAACCAACTTGGAGAAACCAATTAAGATGGCCTGGCCCTCTGGGATTAAAAAGCCAGAACATGACATTTGTTGTAGGAAATGTTATTACTTGATATTTTGTAATTAAACTTGATTCATGGAAAAACTGTAAGCATCCTATATAATAAAGAGCTAATATGGTAATTAAACTGGATGGCAGAGCAACTTTCCAAAATGACATTCTGGGTTGACCAGTGGGCAGGGCCGTGGGGCCACGAGGCAGCCAGGTTGGGAGGGTGGAGGCAGCCGGGGCTGCAAGGGCAGAGCCCCTTGCACAAATTTCGTGCATTGGGCCTCTAATTTTTTTAAAGAAAAGTGCATAATTGGAGTGAACATCCTCAACCATATGTACACATTCTACTTCTGATTAGATTATAGGCCATAACATTGAGAATCTGCATATAAAATAATGTTAAAATAGCAGTTCATGGATCATATCCTACGAGCCAAGCATTTCTTAAATCCTTGTGCCTATGACAAAAAAATGCATGTTATTTCCATTTTACAGATGGGAAAACTGAGGCTTGGAGAAAATCAGCTCATCCAAATCATTCAGTAAGGAAGCAGTGGAGGTGAAATTGGATCCATTCCTGTGTGATTTCAACATATGTACTCTAACTATTAAATGATATCATTTGGGAAATCAAAGAAACTCCCCCTCACTCCCACCAATGACACACCTTCAGGAAAGAATAAGATAGAAATGCATTCCTATCATTTATTTATATACCTGTAATCTTTCCATTCTGTTTCCTCATTTGTACAAGTAGAGAGCTGTACTCATCTAGAATACCCCTTTAAGCCCCAGTGTTGTATTATTATTCAGATGCACATACTTTCCATCAAAGCAAGAAGCTATTGCTAAAGGGATGGAACTAATGTAGCACAATTAATACTCCATTTCATTAACAATTAGTTGTGTTAAATGCCACTCAATTTGTTTGCACCATCAAGTCCTGGGAAGATGTCCATGCTTCTTGTAACTCCAATAACTCTCCATCACCAACTGAGTTAATTTCCCAAGCAGGCAGACATTAGATTTTAATTCCCAATCTTTAATATTCTCCAGCCCTTGGGCCTGGGCGGACCTATTGAGCTGATGTTGTCGGCTGCTATCTGAATCCAAGTGAGATGCTTTCTTTGGGGTAAGAGTCAGTCCTCCCTGCCCTGAGGAAAGCAACATTAACAGAGCCCAGGTATAGAGCTGATTTTCTCCATGCCCACCTCTGCCACACTGCCCACCTACATAGTGATTTTGGGGGGCAGGCTCTGTTAATTTATAAAAAGGTAGGTTTTAGATACAATATTTCCTCTCTGAAGGCTGAAGCTACTTAAAGTAAAGGAATCAGAGAATGCCAAGTTTTGAAAAGATCGCAATAACAACCACAGTAACAGGAATAGCAGCCGCAGCAGGTACAGCATTCATTTATGCATTCATCACATTCAAAACTAATACACTAGGTGCTTTTTATACATCCCTGCCATTAATCTTGAGGAGAGCCCAATGTGATGGGTATTAGTGTCAGTACCAACTTAGCTACATTGACATAATACAAACCCACCATGCTATCACTTTTGTTTGTTACCCAGCTCCATGGTAGCACCTACAAATCCATGTACATACTATATCTGTGTACACACATCACAGTGTAATAAGATCCCAAACACAATAGGCTTCTGCATGTCTACATGCCTTTGTATACACTAGGTCCCTTGCCTGGAACATCTTAATGCAACTAGGGCCAGAATTACAGGCATATGAACTTGGTTTTAGGCTCAGCATATTTGAGATCTTCAATAAATATCAGCTGAGTTGATTACTTTCAGCAATCCTATCACTTCACTTCCCAGCCTCTGCCTCCATGACTGATGGACAGTCCACTCATTACTTCACCAAGAAGCCAACATTAGACAGCATTGCACAGTTGTTATTGCTAGAACATTCTCCTCATAAAGAAATCTAATTTCATCTGTATTTATCTTTCTATAGAATCTACACACTGGTCATAATTTTACCCATTTAGCATGGGAAAAAAATGAGTCTCCTCTCTCTTCTAATTTCCTCCAGGTTTGTGAAGGCAGAATTTTTATGATACTTATTATTTTGCTTTAATTCACGTATTTCAGTTTCTCTGTGGCTTGGGTCCATGTCTAATATATCTCTGTATTATTAGCAAGACCTCAAAGTCCTTAGGTTCGTGCAGACGTAGGCTCTCCTGGTTGTGGCTAACTGGAAGGACTTTGGCTCTCCCCGATTTGTTTCTCATCCTCCTTCAGGCCATCCTGGGCATGTTTTCATGGTGATGGAGGAGGCAGAAAAGAGAGGGCAAGCCCACCAGGCAAGCTCTTTCCTAGCCTCTGCATGTGTCACTTCCATTGGCCAGTAGAATGATCAGCCATACTGGTTTTTCTGACCAAGGGATTTTCTGGGACTGAGAAGCTTCCCAGAATGCAATATCTTCATGGCTAAAGCCAAGACAATCCAGGGCAAATCATAACTGTTTATCATCTGCCCAGGCCTGTGGCCTGGTCCAGAGTCAGAGTGGGAAGTGCTGCAGAGCAGTAGGGCCAAGGGTACAAATTTGAGAGGCAAAGAATTGGGACCATTCGTGTAATCAGTCTACTGCTAATGAGTTGTGTGTTTTCACATCACTCCCAAACCAGTCTTTAGAGCAAAGCAGTGCATGTCACTTTCAATCTTTGTCTTAAACTAAAAAAAAAAATTATATCAAATCCAGCTAAGGAAAATGAAAAGCACATGGCTACAAAACTCAGTAGGTTTTGTTTTTTATATCCTCACACAGCTATGTTTCAAGTTGCTAGCTAAGGTATCTTTGTTAGCTGTTCCCTGGAGAATTCCCCAAACAAGCCTGCACACTTTGCAATTAAGCCCGAGTGAACTTAGCCCTGACCTGTGGCTCTGAGTGACCGTGCCAATGCCAAAACAACTGGATGAAAAATAGAAAATGCAGACAGCAGCATTTCCGGTTTTGTTTTTATGTCTCATCGCCACTATCAAACAAATTTTACTGCGTTTTCTCTCTAGTTAGGTCAAACACATGCATGATGATCTGGTGGGTAGAGCCTGCATCAACTATTGCCACCTATCTCTGCCTCTTATTTCTCTGTTATCGACACTTTGCTTTGCTCCTATAACTAAGGGCTTAATCTTTTACTCAGCATCCACTATCAAGCATCTGCCATTGATTGGAAGCTATGATCAACTTTAGAAATATGGAATAAATAAGTCTAAATGAGTGACATCAATGGAGCTAACAGGAGATATAGACATTTAAACATACTGAGTGTGATTTTTTTTATATAAAAGAAATTCAAAAGTTACCACCAAAACAACTGGATGAAAAATAGAAAATGCAGACAGACTGGTTTGCGATGCGTGTGTAAAATAAATGTCAAGGACAGAACAGGTCTCCTCTCCTACTACACATGCCAGGAAATACTTCATAGATTAAGTACCTTTAGAAGAGGTCTTAAAGAATGAGTCCTATACAAAGCAGGGCAGTTATGAGGATGGGCTTCAGATAGAGTCAGATTGTGTTTGGAATGTTAATCTGCCCTTGGCTAGCACCGTAATCTTGGGTAACTTAATTAACTTCCCATTTTCCATTTCAGTTTTCTCATAAATAAAATAGTCTTTTAAGAATTAAAGGAGTTGAAATTATGTGTACTTAATACTGTGCTTCTCAAAAGAGAAATCCTCAAAGTGAAGATATTATCATTACAGTTACTTCTGATAGAGAAGTGACAAGAGTGGTTTGAGCAGAACAGTAAGTTGGGAGCACGGCATACTCTTTAAATTGAAAAACTTAAATCTGATCAGGGCATTGGGTGTTCTGTGTCAAGAGGCATGGTAGAAAGCCTAATAGGTTGTTAAGGAGATGATGTTGGAGAGGGGAAGAGATCACTGCGAGGGAAGGACTATGCATGCCATATCGAGGAATTGTGCATACAAATGTGTGGTGTGGTCACACGACAATAGAAATGGTCCACTGAGTGTCCTAAGAAAATCCAATAAAATATAAGAAGATGCATATATGCCATGGTCACATTTGATTTGGCACTTCTTGTGGGGACCTAATAGAGCTCCCTTCTCAGAATAAATGTTCTACAAATACTTGCAGAATGAGCCAAGTACATTAGTGACAGTGGCTTCCAGAAGGCAAATAACAGAACCTGTGCTAGAAGTTCAGGTGAATACCAACCATTTGACCTATGTCAATGGCAACAGTAATATTTCATGAAAGAAACTGGGAGGCAGAAGTATTAGGACTTGGTCACTCACTGTCTATGGGTGGCGAGAAGAAGGACAGACAGCATCAAGAATAATTCAGATTCTAGGCAGACTCACAAGGCAACAGGATTTATAGTGAATAAACTCTCCTTAGCTTGTCCAGGTAGAATGTTTTGCCATATTTGTGCATAACATTGTGGAGGGATAGAATTAAATCAAAGATTTAGAAATATTTTTTAAATTGTGAACCATCTGTATAATGGTAAAAGATATTTATTCATTCACAGATAGTTTGATTGCTTGGCAAAATTCCTGGTATTGGGATTATATAGCATCAATCAGACAATGACTCATTGCTCATGGAGTTTGCATCCTATTGTGATAAAAACTGCTCTGATTTTAACACATTGGGGAGCAGCAGTTTTATTGCTAGCTTTACTCAGTGGCCAGATAAGTATCTATTGAATGAGTACAAATGTTAAAGGCATGCTTTAAAACTGCATTTTGAAGTTATTCATATTCTGACAAGCTAATATCTTTTTAAAAATATTTTTATTTATTTCAGAAAGGAAGGGAGAGGAAGAAAGAGATAGAAACATCAATGATGAGAGAGAATCATTGATTGGCTGCCTCCTGCATGCCCCCTACTGGGGACCAGCCCGCAACCTGGGCATGTGCCCTTGACTGGAATTGAACCTGGGACCCTTCAGTCCGCAGGCTGACGCTCTATCCACTGAGCCAAACTGGCCAGGGCAGCTATTATCTTTTTAAAGTATGATAGTTTGAAAACACTGTGATATGAAGCGAGAATTCTCATGATCCGTCCACAATGTATTAAGCTGTCCCAGAATCACACATATTCCACTCATTAAGAGCTAACGTGAAGTGAACTTTTTAATTATACAACCAGTATTCTAGACAGAATTGTATTTAATTCTGGGAGAACCCTTAACATATGTATATAATTCCCAGTTTGAAGATGAGTATGTCAAACCTCAGGGAAGGTAGGGGACGGTGGGGTAAGAGAGAGAAATCAATGAAAAGACTTATATGCATGCATATAAGCCTAATCAATGGACACAGACAACAGGGGAGTAAGGGCATGAATTGGAGGGTGGGGAGTAATGGTGGAATAAGGACACATATGTAATACCTTAATCAATAAAGCAATTAATAATAATAATAATAATAATAATAGAACATTGAAACTTTAAATATTTAAATAGCATGTCAAGGTACACAATGCTACAAAGTGACAAAGCCAAGATTTAAAATTAGGTGGAGAGGGGGGATATAATAGGCTTTCTGGGGGGAGATGGGGTAGAAAAATATTGAAATGAATAATAAATATTACAAATGTATATTTGGAAACTAAAATAAAATGATATTTAAATTGCCATAATGTAGCTATAAATTAAAAATTCAAGCAACCCCTTCGGGGGCATGGATTTAAAAGATTAGGAATTCTCCTAGTTGAGAAATAAGCACCCTTCTGGTTAAAGAATCTCAGCCACTTACATTTTCACCTAAACTCATTAAGAACAACGTCTCAACAACCCCATGAAGTTAAATATCCTTGTTATTGTGATTGGGTATATTTCAGTTAAATAATAGCTGGGGGAGAGGGCAATTAGCAGATGCAGTCAGGAGAGAAAAAGATGTTTTTAGATGAGATTGGAAATGAGATGAAGAGTCAATGAGACAGAAATATACAAGACACTTTTTTCCCCCTGAAGATTCTTGAATTCTGTTACTAATGATACCTGAAGATTTGGAGGGTCTCTGACCAGAAAAGGCACATTAAGGCCAGTGAAGTTCAAGGACACTGAGACAAAAGTCTAACCCTGGTCTCTTTCTTCCTAGTTCTTTCTGGAAAGCAGTGTTCTCCCTCTGTCTGTGGCACATGTGTCTATTACTCGAATGGAGAAGGGAGCAGGTGTTGTGCCCTGTCAACAGTAAAAGAGTCACTCAGCCCAAATTCTAGCTGCCCTCTGCCCCTCCCACCTCTGATTGCTGTGGCTCAGTTGGTTGGGTGTCTTCCTGTATACTGAAAGGTTGCTGGTTCAATTCCTGGTCAGAGCAATGCCCAGGTTTCCAGTTTTATACCTGGTAGGGGCTGTGCAGAAGGCAGCGGATTGATATGCTCCCACATCGATGTTTCTCTCTCTTTCTACTACTCTCCCTCTTCCTTCCTCTCTAAATAACAATGTTTTAAAATCTTTAAAAAATTCTAGTGCCCAATTTCTGCAAGTGTGCTTCAGATCACACCACTATTTTGCCATAATTTTGGATTTGGAAATGTCTAGTCTTTTAACCTGACTGTAGAAATAAATATACCCATCTGTGGTTCTTCACAGGATATGCTATACCTTTAGTTAAGAAAGGTAAAGGAAGATAGTAAAAATCTTGGCAAAATGTTCTTTTTTTAAATTTAATAAATCTTTACTGTTCAGATCATGACAATTGTTCCTCTTTTTCCCCCCATAGCTCCCCTCCACCTGGTTCCCACCCACCCTCTATCCCCACCTCCCCCCCCCCACTGTCCTCATCCATAGATGTATGATTTTTTGTCCAGTCTCTTCCCACACTCATCATCCCCATTCCCCCCCTCCCCCAATCCCCCCACCGAGAATCAGAGAATCGTCAGTCCGTTCTCTTTCTATGCCCCTGATGCTATTACATTCACCAGTTCATTCACTTGATTTTCTATTCACTTGATTTTTAGATTAACTTGTTGCTAAACATGCATTTTTTGTTCATAATTTTTATCTTTACCTTTTTCTTCTTCCTCCTCTTCTTAAAGAATACCTTTCAGCATTTCATATAATACTGGTTTGGTGGTGATAAACTCCTTTAGCTTTTTCTTATCTGTGAAGCTCTTTATCTGACCTTCAATTCTAAATGATAGCTTTGCTAGGTAGAGTAATCTTGGATGTAGGTTTTTGCTATTCATCACTTTGAATATTTTTGCCACTCCCATCTGGCCTGCATAGTTTCTTTGAGAAATCAGCTGACAATCCTATGGGAGTTCCCTTGTAGGTAATTAATTTTCTCTTGCTGCTTTTAATATTCTCTCTTTGTCTTTTGCTCTTGGCATTTTAATTATGATGTGTCTTGGTGTGGTCCTCTTTGAATTCCTTTTGTTTGGGGTTCTGTATGCTTCCTGGGCTTGCAAGTCTATTTATTTCACCAGGTGGGGGAAGTTTTCAGACATTAGTTTGTCAAATAAGTTTTCAGTATCTTGCTCTCTCTCTTCTTCTGGCACCCTCCTAATTCGGATGTTGGTATGCTTGAGGCTCCTTAATTATCTTCAAATTTTTGGGTTCTTTTTTTCTTTTTTCTTTTCTGGTTTAGTGTTTTTTGCTTCTTTGTATTTCAAATCTTTGACTTGATTCTTGTGTTCCTCTAGTCTGCTGTTAGGTTTCTATATAATTTTTTTTATTTCAGTCAGTGTATGTTTAATTTCTATTTGTTCCTTTTCCATATCCTTGAGTGTCTCACTAAATTTATTGGTCTTTTCTAGAAAATTCTTGAAAAACCTTATAACTGTGGCTTTAATTCTTGAAAAACCTTATAACAGTCATTTGCTTTCCTCCATGTTTTCATTTGTGATCTGTTTCTTCGTTTCCACATTTTTGCTGCTTCCCTGAGTTGGTAGAGTAGCTTTGTGCATAATGTTCTTAAAGTCCATCCATGTTGTTGCAAATGATACTAGGTCCAATGGCTCAGCCTCCCCTGTTACCTAAGGTGGTCACTTTTGGTGCACCCATTTGTGGACTGTGTACACAGCCTTGTTGTAGTTAAGTCTTGATTGTTGTTGTTATCAGTGGGAGGAATTGACCTCAAGACCAATTGGCTGTGAGGATCATCTGTGTCTATCCTGGGAAAACTTCTGTGCTGGAGACACCCTTATGAGACAAGACTTGCAAAATTGCAAAAGCCTCTGTGCTCAGCTTGGGTGGGGCAGAGTCTCAGGGCAGAGCAGACAGTCTTGGTTTCCTGTCAGCCCTGCCCTATGAGGTCCCTGCATGTCAGTGTCCCTCTTTAATCACTGCAAGCACCTCTGAGAGAAAGCTGCCCTCAAGTTTTTCCCACTGCCAGAAGTCCAGTTTCTCCCTGAATGAGTCTGGTTTCCCCGAAACTCACCAGGACTGGAATTCAGCCAGTTGGGAGCTTCCATCTCCCTCCCTCTTTAGAAAGCCAGCTGCGCACTCAGCCACCGGTCCTCTCTCATGCACATCTCTGTACCTCAGCCTTTTGCAGCTCCTCTGAGTCTCAATGTGCTTTTCTCTTCCCTTCTAGTTGTAGGATTTCCACTCATCCAGCTTTCCTGTGGTTCTGGATGGTGTCTGTTTTGTCTTTATTTGTAGTTTTGATATTGTTGTGTGAGGCAGCAGTGTAGGTGTTTACCTATGTCACCATCTTGGTTTTTCCTCTGCATAATGTTCTTAAGGTCCATCCATGTTGTTGCAAATGATACTATTTCATCCTTTCTTGTGGCTGAGTAGTATTGCCTTATCTATATATACCACATCTATCATAGGACACTTTCGTTGTTTCCATGTCTTGGCCACAGTGAATAATGCTGCAATGAATACAGAGGTACATATATCTTTGCAAATGCATGATTTAAAAAAGTTTTTGAATATATACCCAGGAGAGGAATTGCTAAGTCAGTCAGAAAATTTTGATAAATGTGGGCTATAAAACTGAAACTTGTGAATACAAACAGCAGCGTGGTGGTTGTCAGAGGGAAGGAGGTCCTAATATATGATGACAGGAGAAGATTTGACTTTGGATGATGGACACATGGTACCATATACAGATCTTGTAACATAGAAATCCATGTGTTCATGTTGACCAATGTCACCTCAATAAATTTAATGAAAAAATAATGGTGGGTCAGTGACAGACAAAGAAAAAGGCTTGGTGTTCATATGAACTGGGTTGAAATTCTATCCCCGACATCTACTAACATGTGTCCATATCATTCATCACTGTATTCAGTGAACCAAGAATACCTCATGGAAACTCATAAATATTAATCAGAAAAGGAATGTATGAAACAAACGTGGAAAATTAGCTCTTCTAACAACATGGAAAATTTTGATCCAGCTCCTGATCCACAATAAATTTTTGAAAATCACATTTCCCTACTTCTCATAATTAGAAAAGTTCAAGTCCCAGCTGTACTATGTACTTGCCCTCCCCTTGACTGAATCAATCACCATCTCTGAGACATGATTTTCTTTCTTACTGCTACAAATGAAGGATAAAGCTATTTCATCCAAAGCTGTTCTGAAGATTATCAGAGTTTATGGAATTGAACACAGTTAGTAAGCAGTAAAGAGCTGTTTGGAAACATATCTCCCTTTGGTTGTTGGGAGTATCTACTGTGGCAATGGCAAACTTAGACTCATTAATAAAAAATTCTATGTTCTCATTAACAAAGTCTACCTCTAAGAAGCTGGAGATTTCTAGTGCATATAATTGCACGAAGCAAAGAATCCTAAAGGAATTCATGTGGCCTCAAGGAGCATTATTAATGAGAGTCCCTTCTAGTGATGTAATTTTGGAAGCAATTTTCCATGAAATTGCTGAATGTGTGTATCCATACAAATTCGAGCCCATTAGGTACAATTTTCATTTAGTTCAATGATCACACTAATGATATTTTCAATAGATATTCTCATTTAAGAGGAAGGTTACATTTATCTACTACACATTCCTGGAAGACACACTTCAAACTGGATTGTCAGATGAATGTTTCTCTGAGGATTTCCATATTTTTCCCTATTCACCTTCACTGATATATCACCACAAGGCTTTACAATTAAGGAGAAGATCTGGGTCACTAAGTCAACTTTAGTTAGAGCTGAAACATATGTCAACAAAAGGAATTGCATTTCATCCAATTTGGTGACCTGACAGACTAACACAGCCAGCAGTTTAAAGATGGAATTTAGAGCCAGGCAAACCCAGAGTTTGAATTCTGGATCTTCCCTGCATAGCACGTTGCAGTTGAGCTTTAGTTTTTCATTCTTAACAAGAAGCGTAGTAGTATCTATCTCCAAAGTTCTCACAGGGTTATTATCAGAATAAAAAATGAGCCAAAAAATGTCAGTAAGGTGGTTAGCACAATACTTGGCATATAATACACTCATTAAATGATTGACATGCATGCCATTCTTGTCAAATATTGATGCTGAATTGATTCAAAATAAAATGTGTGTGCACGTGTGTGTGTGTGTCTTAAAGTGCAGAATGGTTACATAATTGGTCCAAATACATTCAAAGCTACTACACAATATTAAGCAGTAGTACAGGAGGCAAAATGAGCTTCAAAGGACCTTGGAGATGAGTCAGGCCAGTCTCCTGTATTTCAAATGAGAAAAATGAAATAAAAAGAAGATACATGACTTTCTGTAGCCTGTGGAAGTAGCAAGACTAGACTACTAGACTTCTTAAATTCTCATTCGGTATCTTCTCATTAAATGCCCCCTCTCCTATAGTTCCCCACAACCATTTTCTCCACTTGTCTGCCTTCAGCTTATTCTCACTCTGTACACAGCAATTAGCGGTCTGCTGTTTTAGAAAAGAAACCCATTCTGTCACACCATATAGTGTGTCTTTTTTTTTTCTGTTTTTCCTTTCAGGACAGAAAGAAAGTTTTAAAGAGTGTTTTTCATGTCTTCCTCTTCCACAGGGATATTAGGGATATCACACAGGGATATCAGGTGGCACAGATGCATTCTGGGAGATTTCCAAAGCTTGAGCTTCCAGGTCTCCCAATTTCTCCTTGGTTCTGTCTATTCGTTCTGTTCAGTCCCTTTTCTGTTGGTCCATTATTATTTTCATGATATAACCATTTCCATTTGCTTATAAGACCTCCTGCTTCTTCTTTACGACAGTCTCTTGGTTTTGCTTTATGAAATCTCCATCTTCCCTTTTCACTAGATCGTTAGTTATACTATTATATTATATTATAAATTTATTTTCTACTTTTTCTATCAGCTCTGCTTTTCTCCTCTTGTTGCTTGCCTATCCTGGGCTAGTATTCACATATCCTGTAACTCTTGCCTCTAAGCTTATGTTTACAGCTGAGTGTAACTTCAGGCCAGCAGCTGACTCTTCTAAGGGTGGAAGCTTCTACTGAGGTCTTTCCCTGGTTTCTTCCAATAGGGCACTGGGTGGGATATAGCAGCAGGAGAAGCACTTCTTCCAGCCATCTCTCCAGAATTGCTGGCTGCTCAGGTCTGCCTTCTCTCCTACCTGGAAATTGTCCCCCTTGTCATAATTAATACCTGTACTGCAGGCCTGGATGAGAAAAGTTCACAAAGCCTGGCCACTCCTCAACCCATATCAAGTTCCTCCTCCCCGTTGAAAGGGTTAACGAGAATAAAATGGTTCAGAGAAAAACATATTGTATTAGCAGATGCCTTGCAGAAAGCTTTCAGCCGTGGCCACCGCATAGCGTGGGTAACCACTAGCCACCTCACCCTAGGAGGAACCAAGGATAGATGGTACCCTTATGTCAGCAGAACGGCTTGTAGCCACCAAAAGTTAATGAAAACTTGTCCCCTCACTGCTCTCTTTGCTGATGCCTTTCTAGATCTCAGCCCACCTATACCCAGGTGCCTGGAATAAAACCTCTTTTGATACTTTATGGACTCATGTCATAGGTACACAACTCTGGCCCACTTCGAACTTTTCACCCATGCACACTTAGTGTTCACATCCAGGGATTCAGATGCCCTGGTCCTGCCCCTGTGCCTGCAGGGATATCATAGTTACCAACCAGTCTCTGCAACTCTGCTTCTTTGGCCACACCACACCTCCTCTGAGCCTCTTCTGTCTCCCATCCTTCCCCCAACCCCCAGCCTCTAATTAGATGATGCCTCTGTACTTCCTCAATTAAAAGCTATTTTTCTGACATTTCAGGTGTTAGATACAGATCGCAGAAATAATGGTAAGAACCCCAGACACAATGTTGACTAGAAGTCTTACCTTAATGAAATTTTAATTTTCCCTCCAATAGGAACAGGGAGCTGCTATCATTGAAGTAAAATACGGGGGTCTGAGCCTTTATCTCCAGAGGTTCCCTATAATCCCAGGGTCTAGGATTCGCTGTGTTAATTGTAAGAACTCTGAAGACTCAAAAGGCAGTGTGAAGAGAAGTCTCGTTCTTTCCCTTCTGTTCCACAAACATAGACTATTACAAAACTGGGAAATCTCACAGGCTGTTTCCTGGGTCCCCTGTTAAACAGAGACCACACCCTCACTTCCCTTTAATGTTTTGGACCACTTTCTCCACTTCTGTCAGGGGACCTCTCTCCATTTTCTAACATCTGATCAATCTTTCTTCCATCTCATTACATTATTGATTATTTCCATGATCATCATTGATGATAGATTGAGAGAAATGCAGACAGAAGCAAATTATAAATATCAAATGTATGTTTAGTACAGGTCAGGGAACCTACTTTACAAATGGCTGCCCACTTGTGAGGACTTAGTAAATTTCTTTCTCACTTTTTTTTTAATATATACATATTTTATTGACTTTTTACAGAGAGAAAGGGAGAGAGATAGAGAGTTAGAAACATCGATGAGAGAGAAGCATCGATCAGCTGCCTCCTGCACACCCCCTACTGAGGATGTGCCTGCAACCACGGTACATGCCCTTGACCGGAATCAAAACCGGGACCCCTCAGTCCACAGGCCGACGCTCTATCCACTGAGCCAAACCGGTTTCGCCTCTTTCTCACTTTTGATAAAAATTATTACGTTAAATTTTGTTTTTCTTTTTCGGGGGTTAACTTTTCCACACATTTTAGTTTTGCAACTTGAGTTCAAGGAAGGGACTCTGAAATATACCGAGTGTCTCTGCTAAATGTCTCTGGTTGAATAAAAATGTTCCTGCTGTGTTTGAGGGGAAAATGTGAGGAAGAGAGTCTTGAAATTTCTTGGAAAGAAAAGTGTGAGTGCCATTAACATTCCCCACACAACATGGAGTCACGTGCAGACACATCTCTTCCAGATGTTCAGGGAGACTTATATAGCATATGCAGACAAAAAGAAGTCTGGCCCAAACTATCTTCTATGAGGGGGCTGGTTGCCTGATTTTGCCCACTAGCAGCACCTACATTTTGGCAATTTATAATGAAGTGGAGTTTACTCCAATGAAATATCAGACTACAAATGCAATTCCTGGTGAGTATGTTCTGCAAAGCACTTGTCTTATGAGATGTGCTGTGAAAAATGACTCCGTAGTCAAATAAATTTGAGAGATACTTTATATTCAACCCTTCTTTGGGGAATCTAGCATGCATATCATTGTATGAAGCAGTGTAAGTATATTAACCTGACATTTCTCAAAGCAATTTAACATAGCACTCCTTTTTGTTAGGGTTATTGGACATCTGTTGATGTGCACAGGTGATATAGCCCAATGATCAGCAAATTGTGGCTCACGAGCCACATGCGGTTCTTTGGCCCCTGGAGTGTGGCTCTTCCACAAAATGCCATGGCCTTTGGCGAGTCTATTTTGAAGAAGTGGCGTTAGAAGAAGTTTTAAAAAATTGGCTCTCAAAAGAAATTTTAATCGTCATACTGTTGCTATCTGGCTCTGTTGACTAATGGTATAGCTACTTATTAGGAGCAGGAGCCATAGAAAGAAGGACCTGATTGATCTCCGAAGACAGTCAGAAAAGCCAAGAAAAACTCATTTATTCAATCTACTGCAGGAAAGGGCACATCATCTTATTAGTATTCCAAGTAAAAATATATAAGGTTGTAGGGCTTGGGATATGTGAATTCAAGGTAGGTGTTGCAATGGAAATTAGTTGGGATTGGGTAGAGATTGTGACGTGATAGTTTCATATTGATGAGCATAGTGAGGTGAGGGTCTTGAAGTAATTCTTGATGATTAGGGTATTAATCTTGATAAGTAAGCTGTTTAGTTGGTTCAGAGTCTTATCTTCCAGGCACAGGTGTTTCCTAGAGCAAGCAGTTAAATCATGTTTATTTACTCTCAGCATTATTTAGCAAAGAAACAGGTATATATGCATCCACCTAGAGTTGTTTATCCCAGAGAGAGGAAAGTATGTCTGTACTCAGTATTATCAAATGCTGAGACAAGAAATTATTTTGATTTGAATTCTTAGTCCCATCTTTTGGTTACACTTTGGTCTGATTAGGATAGTCCACAATTGCCTGGAGACTTGATTGATCCAGATTTCCACAGGTGACTGATTATTGTTTTTCATAGATTCTCTGGCATCAAAAATCAGATTCTGTTGTTCTTTTCTGGTGGAAGATTATTTGTCAGAGCTTTTGGTGGGACAGTGGCTTTGTTTGGACACTTCAACACACCTGCTAAGAGAAGGATTGTATTCAGATGGTGCCTTCTGCTTTTCAACCAGAGCCAAGGAGTTTGAATTAAACCAGGAGGACAGGTCCCACCCCAAAGGGAAGAGCCCACAGAATCACATATGGGGACATTGGATAAGTGATCTAATTTCATGATTTAGCCTGCAAAGATTATTTACTCCTTCCAACACCACTTCCAAAAATAAAATTACAAATACTCCAAAAAATTTTTATTTCCATTGCCTGATAGTCCATATTTAAATTTAGTCCTTTAAGCCTTAGGGTTGCCCCCAAAAGTAAATATCTAGTGGGGAAAAGTTAGCGGGAAAGGAAGTTTCCCTTTAGAGAGTCTAGTATGTGCTGTAATAGCAACCCTTTGAGTGCTAACAGTAAGTATTGAGGTGTAGAAAAGGGAAGTAATTTTCTCGAAATGGTACAAGTAGTAAATATTGAATACCATGTCCCTCAAGTTTCAGGGACTGTGTGCATCCCACTATACCATACAGTCCCGCTTTGAGGAATAACACACAATGCAATTATGAGTCAACCCTATAGATTTTCTAATAATATAATTATACCACTCTCACCTGATAAGGAAACTATTTATTTTTGGAAGGCTAAATGAGGGCTTGGATTTTTCCTAGAGACAAAGGGGAGCCACAAGAGGGACTAAGGGGATGCAAAGGAGCAGTTTTGCTCTTATTATAGCCATATGTTGGATGATAGCAAACAACGCTGGCATCACAGAGATCCCTGTTTATAACCACAGAGGGTTAAACGCAAACTTCTCCTTAGAGATAAGGGTGTATGAACAGATCCACTGTCAGATGGGCAGGGCTGTTGTTTTCCGACTTTAAGAAGGATGCATAATTTAGGCCAAGATAATCACCAGTGATGCATGCAGCAGAGATTAATTTGCAAATTTAATATCAAAAGATCGGAGGACTTGCTTATGAAGCCACAGCATCTAAATTATATTGAGGTATTGGTTAGTAACCAGTGCTCAGGAGCCTCAATGTGCAGAGGAATATTAAAAGATGCCACATGTCCTCTAATTAAAATCACAGCAAAATGTGTAATGGTTGCAGATATGATATGAGCAAAGGGTAGGGGATGATTGGAGAGCAGTGCCAATGAGGGAACTGTGGCTGGAAACCATGGGCTCTGCAGGGAGAGGCCTTTCTCTAAATTGCTGTGAAATCCCTAGAAATTAGCAAGAGCCCGTGGAAAAGCTAATGTTCACTGCTGGCATTATAAGGAATGAAAATATTGCTCTATCACACACGATTTGGACAGAGGTTTGGTCTGTCTTTTCAGTGCAGAGTGGCAACTGGGAGCAACTAACAACTGGGCCTGAGCTTGCACGTGGCTTACACCCAGCAACAGCAACCCCAGGTTTCCAAGCATTTGATGCTTTCAGAATTTTTGGTCAGTTGATTGTATTGTCTTTGTCTGCTTGCTTGCTTTATGATTTATTTTTTTTGGAAGGGTGAGGCTGAGTTAGGAAGACAATGACAGAAAAATTGAAAGCTTCCATTCATTCCTGAGAGGTCAGTATCAGGGAAATTCAAGAGAACCAGTAGGCCAGGCACAGATAAGTCTTCCCACAGAGTTGCCATGGAAAAACAAAAGTGTCAGTGTCATTTAGAATATGTCCAGCACTTTAGAGACCTGGATGTCTAGGGCAGTGGGGTGTATTTGGGATGAAGTCAGAGTATGAGCTTTTCTCTTCCTCTGTCTTCACATTGGAGAACTGGTTGGACTTAGCTTGAGTCACAGTGACTATTGAGATTATTTGAAGGGGAGGAAGAATAACCTTTTCCTTTCTCCATTAGCTCACTCCTATAGGATAATCCTCCTCACCAGATCTTCCTCCATGGGTCCTAACGAAAGAATAAAGTCAGAGCCAGACCAAGATCACTTTGAAAGCAAGGGATGTTCACACGTATTGCACATAAGCTGTCACTTCCCATCTGATGCCCACAGTAACCATCATTGATCCATCACAGCACTCGCTCTGTCCTACTGACCCCAGGAGCATGCTCAGCATCCTTCCCACCAGAGGGTTCCAAGTATCACTACCCATCTTCGCAGATGGTATGCAGGATGTCAGCCACATGCTAGGGAAGTCCTGACAATCTAGAAGATTCCAAAAATACTTCTCATCAACAGGAAAGGGACGTAATGACCATGGGGTGTAGGTAAAAGGATCCTGGATTAACTATCAGAAACCTGAGGTTCCTCTTTCCTATTCACAAGTTATGCTACCTCCTGGATCCTTAGTTGCTTCGATTACAAAAGTGAAGTCAGTATATGCCATTATAATACCTTGCAAGTCATATAACAACAACATGCAATAGTCTATGACTATTTGTGAGCCATGCCAGATTAAAGTGTACTGAGATAGTCATCTAGTGATTGGACTTTCACACCAATGTTGCTGGCAGAAGGACCTTCCCCCAAACTTCTTTCAACCTGCTTCACCCCACATTTCCTACTCTGGAGCTTTTTAGAATACAGATTCTTTGGACCCATACCTAGGGACGCAGTAGGACCCAAGGGATGGGGCCCAAGAATTTACAATTCTCACAGTTCCCCAGTGATGCTGATGATTCAGGTCCCCCAACAATACTTTTAAAACCTCTGTCTCACCTAACTCTATATTGTCATGTTTCACTCATTTCAGGTACCTTCTACAATCAACTCAATCCCAGAGATCTCTTATTTTCCCCCAAAATGCTACCACCCTTTGCTACTATTCCTATTAGGCTGAAACTTAGCATATTTATATTTTTTAGGAATCATTATCAGTTCTGTCCTCCTCCTGAATAATTCCTCCCTTTGCATCTGTCAATAATTTTACCCAGTCACTCATAGGTGCTTGCTGGTTGAGTAATGATCGCCGGTTTAAACCAGCAGTTGGTCCCCATTGCCGATTTGTTAAGATGAGCTCATCCACCTGTCTGTGTGCCACACACCGTGGGTGGCAAAAAGTAATAAAAGGAAACCACTCATGACATCCCTTCCGGTGTAATGCCAACATGAGCAGCAGTTATTATTTCATAATGTCACTGCTGAGGTCCCCAGTGGATCTGATTACTGGTGAGACAAAAGAGAAGACACACACAGCGACTGTCCTTTCTAAGGGGCAGTATGGTGCTGGGTGTTCAGAGTGGCTTTTACTGCCTATCGATTGGTGCTTAACCACAATTGGATGCCCCTGCTCCCATTAAAGTTGTCACTGGTGAATTTATTTACTAGATCACACCGATGATGTCCACTGCTGGCATGACTTAGCTTCTTTGCCCCTTGACAGAGTGGGACAGACATAGGCTAAAAAGGTGAAGGTGTTCTCTAGTCCCTGGCCCACCACTAAATTGCTATGTGACTTTTGGTGAATCCCATCATCTCTATAGGCCTCAAATCCCTCCTCTATATCCCAGGTCAGACCTAAGAGGAGCAATGATTCCCTATGATTCTTATTTCAAGACTTGCAGCTCCTATGGGTACAGCAATAACTGCTTGAGAAGACCCCAAAATAGCAGCAGAGTAATTGCAGTGTATATTCTAATAGCAGCAGCTGGAGTAACAGGGCCAGCCCCCTCCCCGGGTTGCCTCTTTAGGGGTGATATGCCAGAATGAGAAACAAAATTACTATGTCTGTTCAGCAAATTCCTCCTGACAAAATCTTTAAGCGTTGACAAGAGTAATATACTGAAAATTAGTTTAGAAGTGTTTCAAGTTTCAAAAATCAATCAAAATCAAATTAGGTCCAGAAGATGCTGTCTGTTGAGTTTTAGGAAAAAATAAAGATCCGCTTCAGCAGCTCGGGAAAGTGGCTTTGACCCCCAAAGAGGTGATTCTCGTGCAGAAAGCAATTGTCCTTCTTTGCCTCTACCTTTTCGACGCTCTCCGAAGACTTTGACTGAGAGTCCCCCTGCTCTGTCATCCCTGGCGTTTGTAAATAATTTACTGGCTGACCTACATTTTAATCCCACTTCTCTCCTTGCTATTCCCCAGCCCCCCAAGCCCCATCCAAAGCTAAACGAGAAAAAGAAGTTTTAAGACATAGAAGAACTAGTCTTACCTGCCAGGATGGTGAAAGGCCTAGTGGCAGGAAGAAAAAGGGAATTAATAGCCCATGAATTCCCCTCAGTTGGTCTGATTTTCAATTGCACATTGAGGGTGTGGAAATGCATGCCTCTGTCAGGCAAATAATGAGCAGGAAGGAGTTCAGCTTTGGTTTTATTCTTCTCCAAGAGCATAACTCATAAATCAGGGTCTTTTTTAGCTTGGGAAGACAATAGTCCCATTGACATTTATGCTCAAATTACAGTGGCTCCCTGACCTTTTCACAGTGACTCATACCACCCTCCCTGATGGCCCTTCACCCCTTCTTAATAGTTGTTGGGAATTCTCAGAGGACTTCACGTGTGTCTGCAAACCAGGCTGGAAGCCACATCACCACAGAGAGGCGCCTGACTTTTCTCTCCTGCTCATCGATGCCTATCAGTGAAGCGGCCATGTCTGGCATGCCCCCCATGAAGGCCCTACTGCCTGGCCTGCCTGGCCTGAGGTATGATCACCCAATGTTTCTCCAACATGTCTTGTCCTCTGGGAGAGCTGAAAGATGGCCTCCTTCTATGCTGTGCAAACAGGGTCTCCAGACACCTCTGTTTAGACTTAGTTCCCTTTGATGACTAACATTCTGTTAGAAACATTACATTTGATTTCTGGCAAAACCCCTCTAACCATCAAGATTTAGATCCAGAAAAGAGGATGACTGTGTGTGTGTGTGTGTGTGTGTGTGTGTGTGTGTGTGTGTGTGTGT
>JAAGEH010000124.1:3528482-3620246 GCA_011751065.1 Lasiurus cinereus
TGTGTGTGTGTGTGTGTGTGTGTGTGTGTGTGTGTGTGTGTGTGTGTGTTGAAGGATTGAAGTTGAATCTCTACTTTGTCATGGCCCCAGCATTCTCAGCTAAGCTCAAATATATCTTTGGATATATTATCATGGAGTATCTCCACAAATCCCTCAATTTAAAAAAGAAGGAGTGGGGTTTACCTTGTGTGCATCATAATAAAACCCTTTTGTCTGATAACTTGGAACAAGGGGTCTAAGAAAATAAACTTCCTCAACTTTTAATGAAAAAAGAGGAATACTGATCTTTTGAAATGATAGAATTCCAAGTTTCAAATTCTCCAAGATGTTATGGTTCTTACAAGTAAATTTTACTCAATACCTCCATGATTTATGACATTTCTGTAATGACCTCTTCATGGCCAAATTACTGGTTTCTAACCCATTGATTTGGAGGTGCCCACAATGCCTTCTCTCCACCCCAACGGCATGCAGCTGTATACCCTCGCCGGCACACAAGAGGCCTCGCATCACCAACTTGCTGTCCCCATCTACAGACTCAGCCTTTCAAATCATTTTATTTCCCTCTCCTCTGGAGGGCTTACATTTCTAAAGATTTCATTCACTTTTCAAGTTATAGAAATTTCTCATAGGTTCCCACAGTCCTTAATTTTATCATTTATCCCCATTTCTTATACTTGTTAGCATGTTGCTTCCCAGCTCCATAAAGATATTAGCTCTCATCCTTCCTAGCCCCATCCCAGCTATTCTAGCTACCTATGAAGGACTTATCTGTGGGTGCTTCCTCTCTCTGTTTTTGACAAATATCTTGAGAGCCAAATGGCTCTTCTTCTACTCTTAATATGCTTCCTTACTTCAGCAAAGCTTGAGGCCAGAAATATACTGACCTGGTTGATGCTGGTCCTCCACCCGTGACTCCATGGCTAGGAGTACCCTAGGTCATTGTCTATCCCAGCAGCCTAGAAAAATGACTTGGCATTGCTGTGTGTACTCAATGTTTCTTGATTAAAGGGATGGGTAGATGAATGCAAGGGATGATGGGAGGAAAGTAGATAGAAGGATGGATGAAAGGTGCTGTTTTGCAACATCAGCTCTCTGAGTGAAATTGGAAAGTGGCCTCCATACACAAAGCACAAGGAGAGACCAAAAAAAGAGGCAGACCATTCCAGACTCATAGGTGAAAGTTTTAATAAGTGAACTGGGATTCTCATGAGACTAGTAGATCTCCACATCCATCTGCCAGAACCTTAATAAAATGGAGGAGGTGGAGGAAGTGAGTGTCTAGGAACTTCCAGGAATCCTAGAGGATGAACCCTTAGCTTAGACACAAGAGGTCTTTAACTAAATCGCAAGTTTGTTTATGCCTGTCAGAATGGTGCTTGGCACGCTCAGTTCAGATTTTCAGGGATTTAGCTGTAGCTGGCAAAGGAAGTAACATAAAACCAGGCGATGGGGGAGGGGAAAACGAGAGAAAGCCAGCTAATCAGAAGCTATTAAGCTCATAAAACATTTTGGCTTGAGTCACAGTTTTTGAGGGAGATGTTAGTTTCAGCTCGCTATTCAGTAATTATTGACCCTTTTTGCATCTTAAAATTAGCTGTTGACAGACTCATTTAAGCCAAGAGTTAAAATTTCCAGGCTCTGGCAAGTATGAGGATCCTGGAGTGTGCCTGATAAACACTGTTATTAATAGCCTACATGTTACTAACACATAATACTATATAGAATGATTTTATACCTGCTTGCCTATTTGCTAGAGTACCCATCATCACACCCATTTTAGGGAGTGGGAAATGAAAATGCAGACATTTCACGTGACTCTCCAAAGTAAATAGGGAGGGCAGGGTTAGGATTTGAGCCCATATGTTCTAAATTATAGTGATGCTAAGGGGATTCTTTTAACATGGTGGGACTTACAATCATGAGTCAGCAGTTCTTCCTCAGTTCTCATGACTTCCCAGGTATTGAAGTAGCTGAGGCATCTATGAGACAGAGGAAGGAGAGGGACAGTCAAGGGGTGTTACTCCCATTGGCTGATTGGACTGAAGCTCTGCAATCATCATCTTATATATGGGCAGAGAACAGGGGCTACAGTCTGCCCCCTGGCCTTACTCTCCTTCCAACCCTCGCCTCTTGTATTCTACTATCAGGAATGACAGCTATACCTCCGTTATCTTGTGCATTAGTCTAATCTCTTTCAGCACCTGTTGTTGAGCTAAATTTGAAACATGTTGGAAAGCGTTTGATGCGATACTTAAGTATGTTATTAACTGAGGGTAGCTGGATTTGGAAAAAAATAATTAGTGATATGTATTCTCTATTTGAACTGGGAAGAGTGTTTTCTGTGTTCATTAACTTAATTACTGATTTCACAAACATTCATTGAAAGCTTACTCTATAACAGATACCATGCAAAGCTGCGAGTTGGATGAAAAAAACAAAGCCTTCTCCATTGAAAGAGCACACAGTCTGTCAGACATAATGGTCACATAGATCTAAACCTCACTGAGGGATTCTGTACTCTGTGATAGGTAGTAAAAGTGATGAGTCTGTTTTCCTAGAAACACACACCTACACACACACACACACACACACACACACACACACTTTTTCTGATGGGAGGGAGATATGAGAATCTATTCAGACCCTCTTAAAACCAAGCATTGTCCTCCTAGAAGTTCATAAATTCAGGTTAAAGTAACCTGGAACAGAGTATCATTAGCATGAATAACTATGTATTGTACTCCTACCATATGCAGGGCAATGGAAATAAAGAGCAATGTTCCATTGACTATTGTCAACCTACATCACTTCCACCCCTTCTAAGTCTCCTTTGTACTATGGAGAAAAAGCCAACCTGCCTTTCCTAGAACTCCCTTACAGTATGGCTCTAGCTTCACACTTGACCAAGTTTGGAATGTGGAAGGGGAAAAGAAGCCATTATTGGTGGAGATGGTTGCAGCCAGGTATGTTGGGATGTCATGAGATTACAGTGGCTTGCCAGAATGTTCTTAAAAACCATGTGCTCTCACTACTGCACACTGAGTCAGATGACAGGCATTTCACAGAGATTCTTGCAAACTGTGGGAGTGTCATGGATGATGTTTGAGAACCACTGCTCCTATGTTTCAGAATGAGTTCTTCTGTGGCAACACCTAGCTTTGCTTTCTTCTCTTCCAGTGGTTGGGGAAATCCTCATTTTTCACATGTAGCCCTTCTTATATAGAATCTATAAAATGGCTTTTATTTTCTTGACTGAACTTCAACTGACATAAGGTGTAATGTATGGTCTCTCTTCTCTCTGGTGCAAACTTTTTTTTTTTTTATAAGCCGGGTAGCAAATATTTTTGGCTTTTAGTATTAGTCTGTCCCTGTTGCAACTGGTCAAATCTGCTATTGTATCACAAAAGCATCCAAAGAAAATATGTAACATGTGGTGACTGTGTTCCAATAAAGCTTTATTGACAAAATCAGGTGGCGGGTGAGATCTGGCCCCTGGGCATTAGTTTGCCAACCTCTGATTTAGAGAACTAAGCTACACACACATACTTCTAAGTTCATGACTCGTGGTCTTCATTGCTTATTTTTTATAATATACATACCCCTTATATGTCTCTTCTCTTTCACTATATATCTATTTTAGTATAATCAATATATATTCCCTTTGTGTGTATTTTTTCAAAATGTATATTGTCTTATTGCACATAAATTTAATTTTAAATGAAACTAAATTTTACATCATGTTCTTTTTATTCAAGTAGTATTCTGTCTTTAAAAGGATATATTATTGAACCTGTCCATCTAGTCCACCACTTTTAATTAAGGCATAGCACTCCACGGTAGATGTTAGTAATGGTCATCAGCATCAGGTTCTTGTTGCCTGGGTCATCAGATGATTAAGTGGTGCCCTGAAGAGTTTGTCTAGACACTCATTACACCCTGCAGGGGTGAAAAATAAATTTCTGTTAGTGCTCCTTTATGACCATTCTACTGCCTAGCCCAATCTTAGTGTGATACTTTTAAGTACTGAATAAGTACACCACGATGGAATACACAACATGACACCCATCTACATAATGGATCACTGAATTGCTCAGGTAAGGTAGCTGAGTGGTTAAATCACAGTTTCTGGAACCCAAGTGCCCGGGTTCAAATTCTTCTGCCACAACTTAGTAAATGCATAATTTGGGCCATGTTTCCATACCTTCTCTGTCTCTGATTCTTCAACTATAACATGGGGTTATTGTGAATACATATCTTACAAGGCCATCGTTACAAGTAAATGATTAGAAGAATATTTTTAAAACATTATACTGCTTTCATCATTTAAAAATGTACTTCATATGTGTTTTTTAAATAAAAGAATTAAATATATTATTTGCCACTAAAATCTTTAAATATAAGATTTAACACCTAGGGCCTTTCCATTGCCAAATCTCCATGCTTGCAGGGGATAAAAAAAGTAGGGCAGATAGTGTTGCCCCCAATTCGCAGAAAATGAACTCCAGACTCAGGAGAAATCAGCTCTCTGAGGTCATGATGGTCATCATAACAGAGCAAGATTCAACCCTTTGTCTCCTGGCCCCTTGGTTTCTTTGGTCCATAGCCATAGGGGATTCTGTGTATGGGAAAAGCTATCTAGCAAACCCAGTATTTTGGATATTAGCACAAGAGCTCCAAAAAGAAGGGCATGCTGAAGTGTAGCCAGACAGTGGTGGAGGTGGGAGAGGAGAGAATAATAGAGGGGTGTGGGAGAGCAGAAGCCAATGAGGTGAGAAGAAATGTTTCCCCAAGGGTAGAAGGAAGGGAGGTTAAAGGCTTATTGATCTTGAGTGGGAAAACATTCTGCTGATCTTTCATCCTGCTTTCATGGCATCTGGCATCAAAAAAGGGTCCGTTACTGAGCTTAGCTTTGGAGATGGTGCAAGAGCTTGAACAGACAACCGTTTGCTGACATGGAAGGCACCAGAGTGGTTTTTGATGATGTGAGCTGAGCTACAGGGTAGAGGCAACATGGAACCTAATAAAACATGCATTTCATTGTGGGAAGGCAGTAGCAGCCAAGTACTTGTGTCCTCTCAGAAAATAATCCATTTCCTGACCTGAGATGCGAGTGACTTTCTTTTCAAAGGCAGTTGCCAAGTACCTCAGGTCAAACCCGGGAAGGAAACAGAGCAGGTTACAATCTCCAAGGTGCTTCCCCACCAATTACCTGGTAGGATTCTCAAAGCTACCCCATGAGAAGGGCTGGACTGCACTTATGACTCTCATTTTTTACAGATGATGAAACTGAGGATTAGAAAAGACAAGGACACAGGGCCAGAGAAGCAGTGGGAAAGGTAGGAGCCACTCATGGTTTTCCCATAACTGCCCAGTTATCTTCACACCACAGCACATTATAACTGGCCAAATTGACTTTTCACAAAACAGGGTTAATAGCATCCCAATGTGAATATATACATATCTATCAATCTAACACAATTATGTATTCGTGTATCTTCATTTCCCACTCATCTTTATAATCTGATTACTTATAATTGATTCCTATCACCCATAAATATTTTTATAATTATCTCTTTCAATATATATTTAATTTAAGTGTCATCTGTCCTGATTGGTCATCTTCACTTGGATACACTGGCTGAGGTGATGTATGTATGACTCATTACACCATAGGGTAAAGTGCAGCAGCATTGAAAACGTCCGTGCGTGATTATAAACCTCGAGTTTTTTTGCATTGTCTTACTGATGTATTTAACCTCCCTCAGCCTCAGTTTTGTGCCTTGCCAAAAAGAGATACAAATGGCTACCTCCCAGAGCTGGGAGAGAGAGCATGAGACAGGAGTTATAAGATACTGAGCACTAAGAGTGTCTGCATCAGAGTAGAACCAGTGTAATTGTTCCTTCCTGCTTTCTCTCAAGAACCATGTTTTCCCTCGTGGTCTAGCTTTTACGTGGATTCCAGTTAGTCTTAATTTATCTTGTCGCTCAGCCTCAATGTCATTGGCATATGAATGGGTTATTTCAGCATTTGCTACATGATCCCAAAGATTAGCCATTTTAGACCACCAGCTGTAACTGGTTGCAAGATTCTTGAGGTAGAATTTGTTATATACCATCTAGCAGACCAAGAAGTAACTCTGAAACCACCCTTCTGAATCATCAGAAGAACTTTGCATATGGCTTTGCTCATAATCAATCCAAATTAAATATTTCATAAATTGTATAGAAAATGGGTTCCGAAGTAGCTCGCTTGAGCCTGGGAGAATTTGGGGATGGAGGCACATAGGAGTTGATTCCCTATATACATTGAAGAACTGGAATTGCAGAGTCCTCTGTAGTTTTAACAGAAAATTTATTTATTCATTCCCTCAATCGGTATGTATTAAGCAACTGATTTATGTTAGGTCCCATGATATGTTCTGGGAATGCAAAAGTGAATTGGACCCATGCATGTAGTCTGGAAAAATAAAGACACAATTGCACTCTCATATGGTGGTCACTGTGATAGAGGGATGCACAGGGAGCTTTGGGAGAACTGAAATAATAGACATCTGTTATCTGTCTGCCAATAGTTCTTTGCTTTTTCTAGGAATAGCGCCTCCTTTCTTTGAAAAGCTAAAGATCTGCTACTCTGTGTACTCATAGCATTCATGTGACCAGATCTAGCTAATTATAAAGCCCTCTTCTTGGCCACTATTATTGACTCAAATATGGGTATGTGATTCCTGGAAATTTATAAGCAGATGCTGACAGAAGGCCTCTCTTTCCTCTACATAGCTATTTGGCCCCTCCACTCGGAAATAAAATTTGCACTCAGGGCAGTGGAAATAAAAGAGTGATATCCATTGCATGGAAAAGCTCTTTGATATAAGAAACACAAGTCAAAATTTGGGGTGATGCAGGTAATAGAGATAGAGATTAAACCAATTCTGTATGATTTCAAAGTATCTAGTGCTCCCTGGGGCCGTCTGTGCCCTTTTATTTCCCAGTTACATGAGGAAATGGACTCTCATTTTGGCTCAGAATTTGAAAAATTTATACAGACATTTTTATACACCCATTCTATTACTCTAAATCTGCACAGAATCGTGTACTGTTTCAAAACCATTGTGTTTATATTATCTTGTATGCCTCTCAACCACTGTTGTAAAATCAGTTGGTATGGTATTATAATTTCACCTGATGAGCAAACCGAAATCAGAAGAGGAGTGGTGCAGCTGAGGTTGGATATGTTAACTATGGTTGAAGCTGAGAGAGAAATTAAACTTTCTGGTATTTAGGCCATTCATCCTGAGGTCCGATTGCCAGGCTATACATTTAAGATTCATCCCTGACACTAATTTGTCACATGAAGCCTATCACAATATTCTACTGTCCCATGTACAGCAAGTTGGGGATGGTGTTCACCCATTCCTTCAACACTGTCAGTGTGTCAGTTTAATTTCTCTGCCTGGCCATCCGTCTCTCTCTCTCTGTCTTCTCTCTTTCTCATTAAGAAATATATCTGGAAGTATGATCAGAGTCCTGTGGATAAATTCCTATGCGAAATCCACTTCCTAATAAGACTTTCTTTCTTTGCTAAAGCTTGACCTGCCAGCCTTACATGGAAGCTGGTTGATGCAACTTGATCGTGTTATATCAGGTTGACTTAAGGCAGTGCTCGGCAAGCTCATTAGTCAACAGAGCCAAATATGAACAGTACAATGATTGAAATTTCTTTTGAGAGCCAAAAAA
Organism: Lasiurus cinereus; assembly: GCA_011751065.1. NCBI lineage: Eukaryota > Metazoa > Chordata > Mammalia > Chiroptera > Vespertilionidae > Lasiurus > Lasiurus cinereus. The sequence goes on from JAAGEH010000124.1 coordinate 3,536,220, forward strand.
TTTAAACTTAAACTTCTAATGTCACTTCTTCAAAATAGATTAGCCCAGGTGATGGTATTTTGTGGAAAAACCACACTCAAAGGCCCAAAGAGCATTGGTTTGCCAACCACTGAATCTTAAGGTATGGTGCTACATTTGAAATGGAAGAGCCTGAAACTGGTTTTCCCAATTTAGTTAAAAGTCTGGTGAGTCGTTTGCTTCTAGGTAAGCACACCTTTGCCTTCCTGTGCATGCTTGCAGTACATGGTCAGACCATGCCTGGCCTTTGTTTAAAAGAGGCCAGTGACCTGACTGCAAATGATGTCCAAGTGCTTTTAATTGACCTCAGTCCTGAAAAGAAGACAGTTGAAAAGCTAGTTATTGATCCAGTGTTCCCAATATTCTAGCTTTGAGGCCTTTATTAATTATACTGTCAGCATCTTATTAATTTAGAACCCACTCACAAGAATGGATGTTGCCTTTTACGGTTTTTAAAATATGCATAATATGTATTAGGATGTTAATGCGATATTTGTGTAGTTGTTATGTGGATGCAAGGGGAGTATTTGCTGGTTGGTTTGATAGTGGTGAGTCAACTGTATAAGAAAGGAACACTCCTGAAAAAATTGATTTTTTTTCTTCCAGTCAGAATCTTATCTAAGACATCAGTTAAAGTACTGTTCATTGACTCTTTTGAAGCAGCCATGTGATAACATCTACCTAAAATTGAACACCAGAAAATATTTGTATAATCTCAACCATGGATATGGTTCCTTGTGTCAAGCCCAGTTTTATCTTTTTTTTAGCAACTTTCTTGAAGTTATGATAGTCCAAAGTTAATGCTAAATCATAGATTATTTTTCCCAAACTTATTTCTTCAACAATTCACCACTCTTCTTCTATTCATATCTCATTGATCTTCCCTATGAAAGTTTTCTTTTTGCATTGTATTTTACAGTTTAATCAAAACAGATAAATGCCTATAGTTTGAAAAGATGATCAGAAACTTTTATAATAAATCACGAGAATACTATACCCTATTCTCTTTTCCTGGTCCTTGAAGGAACCTCATTTCTTAAATCATTCTTAGCATCATTTCCTATTATGTAGAAAGATTTTTAAAGCTTACATTCTAATAATATTGTTTGATTTATTAACTTTAGACATTATCTTATCCACACTTACTATAAAACAAACATTATTATGATATAATTTTAATTTAAGTAAAATATCTGTGTTAATATTATCTATTTATATAAATGAACATTGCACTTGCTTTTCCTTCTTTGAATATATCTGTACTGTATTGTTCCCTAGAGTTAGCAATACCCTATCTTTATTTTCATAACATTCTATAAATTTAACATCATTGCTACATTAATACCTTCTGATTTTTATTGTATGTGTGTTTCTAATAGATGATCTTCCTCATCCAAAGTGGAAATTTTTAGAATCTCCTTTTTGCCCTTGGCAAAGATCAAGTTGTGAAAGGTTAAGATTATGTAGCTTATTTTGGGCATCAATTTTAGCTTAAAAAAATCTAGTCAATTATTAGGAACTTTCAATCTGGAAACTCTTTTATCTTTTAATTCAAAATTTTTTCTTTGTTTTTTAAAATAGAATTCCTATTAGCTGTATATTATTCTTCCTAAATTGGTTCTTTAAAGTTCTTATCTTTTATCTCCAATCTTAACAGTTAGGTCTAATCAAGAGCCATAAATCACACAGTAAATTTTAACAGTGCGAGTTTTTAATATAAAGAATTATAAATTATACTATGGCACTGTAGTAAGAAGAATTGGCTAGCAAACATGTAAAAACAATTCTGGAGTATGTAGGGACAGCTGGAGTAAGTAGAGGCCACTATCCCGGTGCTATGAGAGCCGACCAGGGAAAAATACCCTCCTCTTGGCCTTGGGAAGACCTAAGTCTCACTACAGAGGATGGACCATGTTTCAGTAGCTAGAGACCTACATCTCACTGGAGGAGATGGGCCATAGTTCAATAGCTAGAGACCTTAGGTCTCAATATAGAGGATGGGCGTGATTCAGTGGCCACAGGCCTAGGTCTCATTGGAGAGGATAAACCATAGCTCAGTGGCTAACAGAGAAGTTCCTGCAGGTCCTTCATCAGAAGCAGCCATTGCTGTCTGTTCTCTGGCGTGAGTGGGGAAGACTCCAGAGGGAGGTACTATGCCTGAGAACACATCACAAAAACACACAAGAGAGTCCTGGGGGAGGGTCCATGTACTGCTGACCACTGGGCACTACTGGCTACCAAACTCTACAAGAACTGGATGCTACAGAACCTGTGTGCCCAAAGGAGACCGTGGAAAGGCATAAACTAGAACCTGAAAGAAAATCCCTTCATTCTCCACTGTCCCTCTTGTTTCATTTACTGGCAAAATGTAATGTCATGCCAACTGGCAAAGGAGGAATATTTATAAGACCCATCTTCCTTATCTCAGAGGCAGCTGTGGTGGATGCATTTGGAGCTGACAGGAATACTTATTTTTTTTTAGGCTTTATTTTTTAGAGAAGTTTTAGGTTTATAGAAAAATCAAGCTGTAAGTATAGAGATTTTATATATCCCCTGCTTCCATACATGCATAACATCCCCCATTATCAGCATCCCCCACTGGAGTGGTACATTTTTTTTTTAAATTGATGAATCTTCATTGGTACATCATTATTATCCAGATCCCACAGTTTGTTTACATGACGGTTCATACTCGGTATTGTACAACCTATGGGTTTAAGCAAATTCATAAGAATGTGCAACCCCATATGATATGATAGAGTATTTCACTGACCCCAAAATCTCTATGCTCATCCCTGGCAGAGTGGCTCAATTGGTTGGAATGCCGTCCCATATACCAAAAAGGTTGTTGGTTCAATTCCTGGTGAGGGCACATATCTAGGTTGTGAGTTCAATCCCTTGTTGGGGCACATATGAGAGGCAACTAAATGATCTCTCTCTCTCTCTCTCTCTCTCTCTCTCTCTCTCTCTCAAATCAATAGTCATATCTTCGGATGAGAATTTGAGAATTTTTAAAAAAATGTCTGTTGTCTACCTATGTATTGCTCTCTCCTCCAACCCTTGTCAACCACTGATCTTTTTCATGTCTCCATAGTTGTTTTTTTCCCCAAAATGTGTCATTTACTTGGAATTATATAAAATATAGCCTTTTCAGATTGGCATCTTTCACTTGGTATCCATTTTCAGTTTCTAAAACTTGTTGAAGTCTTTCATATAGTACCCATTCTTCTTCAATTCTCTCGTCTCTTGTCAATTCTTTCCGTTCCTGACTTATATGAATTTTTATTCCTTTACTATCACTTGAGGGATATATTTGGAAAGGAAAAGATAAGTGTATTATCCTATTGTATTTCATTTTCTAATTAACCAGCCTTGTTTAACAACCATTTATTGAAGCCAAAATTCTTCTTAGTGATAATCTGGTCACAACTGATAAAAAGTTTAAAAATTCATGTCAAGAAAATGATAGTATGGGACAGTGAGAAAGAATAAAAATGAGGAAGAAACTTGGCAAGTGGATGGGGAAACCAATGAGACAAGAAAGAAGTGGTTATCATATTAGTGAAAAGCAGATTGTGATGTAAAGGACATCGGACTGGCAGGGATTTTGTTCTGGATTTGTGTCTTATTTGCTGTAAAGCCCTGGACAAGTCATCTCAGCAACCTAATCCAACTCTCCTTTCTAGAGCATTTGGGACAAGAAATACAAAATATCCTGTCAGGACTTATATAAACATCTGCTTCTTATTCTTTATCTTTGTTTTAAAAATTAACAAAGTCAGTCTGGTCAGTGTGGCTCAGGTGGTTGAGTGTCATTTCATGTACCAAGAGATCACCAGTTTGGTTCCTGGTGAGGGCACATGCCCATATTGTGGGCTGGATCCCCAATAGGGGATGTGCAAGGGGCAGCCAATCAGTGTTTCTCTTTCATTGATATTTCTCTCTCATGGATGCTTCTATCTCCCTCTTCTTTCCTTCTCTCGCTAAACAAATCAGAAAAAACTCTTTGAACAAATTAACAAATTCAAAGATAAGGAAATCCTGGATTTTCTTAGATTGCTAGCTCTCAAGTACAGTGGTACCTCGAGATACCAGTGCCCTAACATACGAGATTTTTGAGATACGAGCCATCAAGCGAGCAGGTTTTTGCTTTGAAATACGAGCAACATTTGAGATACGAGTAATCCTGTGGATCGGCCAGCTGCACACAACCCACCAGTTTACCACGACTCGACTCGAGCATCTCATAGTTTCCCACGCCTCAGTCAGTTTACCTCATTGTTCAAGCATCTTTTGTGCATTTACATACTTTATCACATTTCTTTTTATAACCATGGGTCCGAAGAAAGCGAGTGGAAAGGTCAGTGCTCAGAAGAGGATGATGTCTATTGAATTAAAGCATGAAATCATAGAAAAAATATGATCAAGGCGTGCGAGTGGCTGACTTGGGAGGCAATAAGGGCACAGTACTTCAACAATATGCACTGTGCTTAAACAGGAGTCGATAAAGGGTATAACGCCAGCTAAGGGCATTACAATAATGTCTAAGCTCTGTAGCTCTCTCCATGAAAAGATGGAGAATCTACTGATGGTGTGGGTGACGGAGAAGCAGCTTAAAGGAGATACATTAACACAGGGCATCATATGCGAGAAGGCGTGAGCGATTTACTGGGATTTGCTGGAGCAGACCCCGAGCACTTCCACGGATGAAGCATCGAAAGGCTCATTGAAAGCCAGTAGAGGCTGGTTTGATAACTTCAGGAAAAGGTCCGGCATTCACTCCATCATCAGGCATGGTGAGGCAGCAAGTTCAGATGTGAAGGCAGCTGAGGATTACCTCAAAACTATTTTCGAACTGATAGAAGCCAAAGGATATATCCCCCAGCAAGTCTTCAACTGTGACGAGACAGGGCTTTTCTGGAAGAAGATGCCGAATAGGACTTCTATAACGGCAGAGGAGAAGGCGATGCCAGGCCACAAACCCATGAAGGATAGGCTAACTCTCGCACTGTGCGCCAATGCGAGTGGCGACTGCAAGATCAAGCCTCTGCTTGTATACCATTCGGAAAACCCCAGAGTCCTTAAGTCACATAAGATTTTAAAAGATAAACTGCAAGTTATGTGGAGGGCAAACCCGAAGGCATGGGTCACCAGGCAGTTCTTTGTGGAGTGGGTAAACATGGTTTTCGGCCCTTCTGTTAAGAAATATCCACAGGAAAACAACCTAACCATGCAAGCCCTCCTCGTCCTCAACAATGCTCCTGCTCACCCACCGAACCTCGAAGATGAACTCCTCGAAGAGTTCAAGTTTATAAAGGTCGTCTACCTACCTCCCAACACCACTCCTATCCTGCAGCCCATGGATCAGGAGGTGATTTCTAATTTTAAAAAGCTGTACATCAAGAACCTGTTCCGGTGCTGCTTTGAGGTGACAGAGAACACAAACCTCACCCTTCGAGAGTTCTGGAAGAACATCATGATATGCCTCAGAATTATTGATCAGGCCTGGCTGGCTGTTACAACAAGGACTCTGACCTCTGCATGGAAGAAGCTGTGGCCTGAGGCTGTAGTCGAAAGGACCTTCGAAGGATTTGAACCCGAGGTGACAGTGGAAGAGGAGATAGTGTCTCTGGGAAAATCCATGGGCCTGGAGGTGGATGAGAGAGACGAGAATGAGCTCGTCGAGGAGCACTCTCTGGAACTCACCAGGGAGGAGTTACAAGAGTTGCAGTCTCAGCAACATGCGGAGGTTCTCCAAGAAACTGGTTTCGAGGAGGAGCCAGAGGTGGAGGAGATCTCTGCAAGTGAGATAAAGGAGATCTTAGGAATGTGGGAGAGGGTGTCACACTTTGTGGAAAAGAAACACCCCGAAAAAGTTGCTACTGATCGTGCATCAGAGCTGTCCAATGAAACTTGCCTCACCCATTTCAGAAACATTCTGAAAGGGAGGAAGAGGCAAACCTTGTTGGACACGTGTGTTTTTTTTAATTGGCCAAAAATGCAAAGACCAGTAGCAATTAAGTTCAGTGAAGATTAGTTAAGTTACATTCAGTTTAGGGATAAAGTGTAGCATTAAAAGTGTAAGGAGTAGGTAAATACACTTTATAAAACCAGTTTATTCCTTTACATTCTCTTTTATTATGTTTTTATACAATATTTGTCATTTATAAATACATTTTTCTTATTCAAAAACATGTAACAAGAACAACTGGGGTGGCATTTTGGGGGCTGGAACGGATTAACGGCATTTCAATTGATTTCAATGGGGAAACTTGCTTTGAGATATGAGCAACTTGATATACGAGCAAGGTTACGAAACGAATTAAACTCGTATCTTGAGGTACCACTGTATTGGGGTGACATAGTCTCCATTGAAAACCTAATAAATATTTAAAAATCTCTCCTTAAAACAGTGCACATGTGCAACCATATAATTTTTGTGCAATTTCAGAGGTATCTCGGGCATTCTGAGGCTCACGTGAGGATCCCCATGGAGTTATCTTGATCTCAGAACCTGTGTGCACCTGCAAAGTGACCTCTGGTCTTTGACTTCTAGAGGGGACTGCTCATGTGTGTTGCCTTGGGAATCTAACTGCGGCTCCCCAGAACACTGCTAGAAAATTACAAAGAACATTTCACTTGCATACAAACCTTGTCATTCAGGTGAACCAATTTTCGCTTTGTAAATCAGGACATTTTCAAATGTTTCATTAGCTTTGGCCCAGATAGCTCTCTGACAAATGCATTTGCTGTGTGGTGCCGATGATGTATCAGCACAAACAGCTGGCTGGGCCTCCACTAATTACACAGGGAAAATGATGGGGATATTTAAATGGAGCCACAGAAATCCTACTTGGGGGGTGTATATCCCTGGGAAAGGAAAAGCCCTCCCCTGTTGCAGTAACTATAAACTTCCTGATCTATTTATTTTTAACAAACATGAAACTGAGTCAGTCATTCTTTCTTTCACTTATTGACCTAATCTTTATTGAGTACCAGGCAGTAGTGGCAGATGCTGAAGGTGAATTAATAAAAGCAAAGAAATATATCTCCTGCCCTCATGGAACTAACTTATGGAGGGGAGAGTAAAAATAACCACGGATGTGAATATAAAGTCACCATAAGTGTCAGGGGTTGGGAAAGTGCTGAACTCTCAAGAAGTTAAGAAAATTTTCCCAAAGGGAGTGACTTTAATTAAAGGTGAATTCTGAAGGACACATAGAAAGTAAAACTAGATAAATATGGGGGAGGGGTGGAGAGTAATAGTTCCCTGGAATGAGGCAAATGTGCAATATTTGCCAACTAGAGAGAAATCCAGTTGGCAAATGTATAGGCAGAATATAGTTAGAAGGCTGCATAGGTACTTGGGTCACTTATGCAGGACCAGTAACCATGAGAAATTTTTGGGTTTTGTTGCAAGGGCAATAATGGTGAATTGAAGGGATAGATAAATTACTCAGAAATCCATGAAAGGAATGTCAGGCTAAGGATTACTATGTGAAAGACATTTATTGAATGCTTCTTACGTGTTCCATTAGGCCGGGGATAGGCAAACTCTTTTACAAAAGACCAGATGGTAAATAATTTAAGCTTTGCAAACCACATACAAGTTTTTGTCACATTTATGTCTGTTAAATTTTTTTAGAACAGCCCTTTAAAAACAGAATACCAATCTCAGCTCAAGAGCTGTGTCAAACCAGGCAGGATTTGGCCATAAGTTGTGCTGTAAGTTTGCCAGCCCCTGCACTAGACCATGAGCTCTTTGCAGGCACAGACAATAGCTCTCTCATCCATTTTGGTATCTTCAGGACCCACCCATGTCCATTCAACAGAATAAGTTGAATAGGGAAGGGATTAGTTTCAGTTTGGGGTGTTTTTTTTCTTTTTGGGAGAGTTTTTTGTGCCTGTTTTTTGTTTGTTTTCTAAGTGCACTAGGTTATTCTAATATGCAGCCTGGATTTATAAAACCCTGGCACGGAATAATGCCTGGCATGAAATAGGTATTTAATAAACATTTGCAGAATGAATGAATAAATGAATGAATAAGCATCCTGTCTTAAGAGGTACTTACTAATGTACATTCTTTATCAGAACTAAGCCTCAAGCATCCATGCACATAACAACGATGAGCTGTTTGAAAATGGACACTCTGTTTTATTATATTTTTTATTCTTTAGTGTGAGCTTTTAGTACATAATAGAATATCAGTTTTTATTATATGAATGTTTTTATATATATCCATTCTAATAAAAGAGTAATATGCAAATTAACCATCACTCTGATATACCCACCAGCCAGGCTCACCAGTCAGTCAGGAGCAAGTATGCAAATTAACCCCAACCAAGATAGCTATGGCCACAAGCGAGCAGGAGGGAGGTTTGGGTTTTTCTCAGCAATGGAGGAAGTCAAGCTTTCTACACACCCTGGTGGGCCCAGGCTTCCACTCAAGACCACAACGTTTCAATTATAGAAGATAAATAAATCCCAACAAAAATGGCGGCAGCCACAGAGCTGGAGAGAGCAGGAGGCTAGGATTGCCCCTGGCAATGGCGGAAGTCAAGTTTCTGCAGCCCTGGCCTGTCTTGGCCTCTGCTTAAGGCTACAAAGTTTTAATTATAGAAAATAAATAAATCCCAACAGAAATAGCTGCCACCATGGAGTGAGCAGGAGGCTTGGCTCCACTCCAGTCTACAAAGTTTCAATTATAGAAGATAAATAAATCCCAGATACCAGTGCCTCCGCTTGGGTCGAGGGGAGGTGTTGCTGGCCTGAAAATCACCACAGGCCCCTCGCTCAGGCCACCCCATGCCCAAGGGAGCCCCCACCCTGATTTGGGACACCTTTCAGTGCAAACCAGCTGGCCCCCACCCATGTACCAGGCCTCTGTCCTATCTAATAAAAGAGTAATATGCAGATTGAACATCACTCCAACACATAAGATAACTGCCCCCTGCTCATCCAAAAGTGGTTCTCTGGGAAGTGCTAGAGATGAGGGACTGCATGGCTAGAACCAGGGCATGCAAATTTCAAAGAACCTGATTCAGGTTCTTCTCCAGGACCATGGCAGCTTTCATGTGGACACAAGATGGCCACCATAAGATGGCCAGCAGGGGAGGGCAGTTTGGAGGGACCAGGCCTGCAAGGGAGGACAGTTGGAGACAATCAAGCCTTCAGGGGAAGTCAGTTAGGGATGACCAGGCCTTCAGGGAAGGGCAGTTGGGGGGGGACCTGCAGGGGAGGGCAGTGAGGGGCAAACAGGCTGTCAGGGGAGTGTTAGGCATCAGGGGAGGGCAGTGAGGGGCAAACAGGCTGGCAGGGGTGCTGTTAGGCATCAATCAGGCTGGGAGGGGAGTGTTTAGGGGGTGATCAGGCTGACAGGCGGAAGCGGTTAGGGGCATTCAGGAAGGCAGTCAGGTGAGCAGTTGGGAGCTAGCAGTCCTGGATTGGGAGAGGGATGTCTGACTGCCTGTTTAGGCCAATCCCACTGAACAGGCTATCAGACATTCCTCTAGGGGTTCCATATTGGAGAGGGTGAGGGCTCCGCTGAGGGACACCCTGCCCCCTCTGTGCACAAATTTCATGCACTGGGCCTCTAGTGTGTCTGTGTGTGTATGTATAGACAATAATAACTATTGTAACTATTGGAGAGATGGAGAAGAATGACATCAATGAAGATACTTGGGAAGTGCCCACTTTGTAGTCAGATGTAGCTAAATATGAATCTCAACTTTATTACTTATGAACTCTCTGAACTCTGGGCAAGTAAGTAATTTACCCCCCTCATTTGTAAGTGGGGGTAAATTACCCTATATCATCATTATTGTGCAGCTTAAATGGAAAGACAACCACAGAAGTATTTAGCCCAGTGCCTAGTATAGCAAAGATATTGAAATAATATAAATATCCCTTATTATTTCCTTATCTTCCCTTTAATAGAGGTCCAGCTAGACTGATGAGATGGGGTAGGAAAGAAGGGAGGGAGGGAAGGAGAGAGGGAGTGAGGGGGAGGAGGGAGGGCTATGAGCAAAGAATAAAAATGAGTAAGAGGGCAATCTAATGGTCATTATAGAACTGAGAAATGTTATTAGCCACAGCCAAATCTTCAGGCCTTGATTTTAGCATTCTTCCTCCTCAGTTCAATCCAGACACATAACATAGCCATAAATCACTGTCCTTCTTCATAAGCACTGAGTGGCAAATGCCATGAATGCTAATAACAACATTCATCACCAGGTAAGCAGCTCCATATTGAGGTGGCTTGGGCCAAGCTTCTAGCATTTGGAAAATGTCCAAACACTAAGCCATATGCGTCCTGTTCTAGTCTTTCTTGGAAGGAAGATCATGATGCTGCTGAGACAACCCTGACCAGGGAATCTGAAGCAGCTAGGTTCTAATTCACTTATAATGCATCAATCTGCTAAATGGATGCAGGGACTCAATGAAATTGTCTCTCTTCATTGTTGTTGCAATTTATTGCTTAACTTTCTCCATGGCATAGAAGAGGGCATCATGGTGATTAAAAGGGTACGTAGTGGTTGTAGGGAGAGGTCCAGGCAGAAGCCAGACACCAGGGGGATCCAGAAAGGTTCCTCAGATGTCTTTGGGTTCCAAAGGCTCCTAGTCGTACTTGAGGGTGAGCCTCTTGAGATACTCGCCTAACTCAGGCTAGGGACCAGCCAGCCTGTAGAGATGATGCATGTGTTGTCAATCTTCTTGGCAAGTTTCACCTGCTCATCCAAAAGTGGTTCTTCCGGGAAGTGCTAGAGATGAGGGTCTGCATGGGTAGAACCAGAGCATGCAAATTTCAAAGGGCCTGATTCAGGTTCTTCTCCAGGACCATGGCAGCTTCCATGGCATCCCGAGTTTTACCCCACTCATTTTGGGAAAGCTTCCAACTCTCCTGAAAGAGAATGGGCCCAATGTGCTGGTTCTGGATTTTCAAGAGAGGCCAGATGCCCTCAGGCTACTCCTCAGCCACACCCTCCAGAACCACTTCATCTCGGTTGAAATAGAAGCCCAGACAGAGGTAGGTGTAGGAGGCCTATACATGTAGGTGTACCAGGTGGTTAATGGTGGCCTTCAATTTGGTGGAATAATTCTGATGAATGAGGGAGCCCATGGTTTCTGGGAAATAAGGAGTTAAGCTCACACATACACACAAATGGTGTTGGATGGTCTTAGAGGCTGAGAATGGCTGAGAAGGTTCTGAAGGTAGCCAATGGGAAAGAGTTTGGAGGGTGGGCAGAGGCTGAAGAAGGGGTGTTCCTGGGTCTGTTCTGTTCAAACACTGTTAAAGCAAGAAACAGATCTGGGCACCACTAAGGGCACCACCAATTAAATTCTGTATTGACGTCTCTCCCAGCATGCCATAAACCTTGGGCCTCAAGATTGATCAAAAGTTTCCCTTATCCCATTTCAACATTTAGTGATACATTCAACTAATAATTCTTCCATTCTTCTAAAGAAATTGTACTTAGTCTTGCCAATTCCAAAATTGACATTTTTTTGGTAATCAAATAATCTACAAAAATTGGTGGAAATAAGCTCTTCATCTTTAATTTTTGTAATGATTTGCATACACTTACACCTGCCTTAATAGCATGAATTCTTGAAACTTCCCTTGTCCTCTGATTTGACCAAAACTAAAAGGTCCAAGTGTCCCAAAAGGGCAAGTTAGATCAAGGTATAAGATGGTCTAGATCTTTCTCTGTGATCTTTAGAGCAAATGCTATCTCTCACCTACCCTCTTCCTTGTCCTTTCCATTTTTCTGTCTACTTTTTCCTATCTACTTTTACTGATATTGCCCAACCTGGAAAATTGGCAGAGCAGAGGAACTTTCATATGCCAATAAATTTAGTTAAGCTCTCAGTCTTAGAGAGAAAATAATTTATATGTCTCTTTTCTAGATCTTGCTCTTGGATGTTCCTTTTCTCATTACAGTAGTGATACCTTGGCATGGTATCATCCACTTCCTAAATGAGCAGGTAAAACTCGTCAAGAAGATGGGCAACATGTATCTAATCTCTATGTAGTCCAGCTTAGCCCACCCTAGAACCACCTTGGGATTTTGAATAAAGGACATCAAGAGTGCACTTTTCTTCCTCTCCTTCTTCTGAGGTCAAGAGGAATCTTTTCTTTGGAACTTGTGTGAGCCCCAGCTGGGTCAAAATCAGATGTAAGCATTCAAGGATCTGAAGCACATCAATTGCCACCACTTCCTGCACAAGTTTCAGACACTGGAGAACAAACAGCACAAGTGATAAGAATTTAGAAGTCCAGTTAATATCCAGACATCTTTTCAAAGGAATGTATTTTCCCTGCCTGTCAAAGAAATGTTCTATGGATCTTTAGTTTTTAGTTTACTTGTTGTCTCATGGCAACATGCTGTCTCTCATATGCCTGATATAGTCTGCAAGATCCGCATGGTCTCTGGCTCCTGCCACCTTTCCAGACTCATCTCCTACCTCTCTCTCCTTGCCCACTCCACTCCAGCCACATGCCTCCCTATTTCATAAGTTCCCCAAGATCTTTTTCACCTGGGGACCTTCAAGCATGCTTTTTCCATTGTCATGGAATATGTTGGTGCTCCTTTTGCCTCCTCCCCAAATACCTATTCTGAACAAACTAAATGTTTGGCTGGATCTTTCATTCTAGGATGAGAGGAGTCTTATCTGCTTTGTTATTGCTGTGCCTGTGGTACTTACAACAGTTATCAGTGCACAGTAGGTATTCCACAAATATTTGTTGAATAGAGAAATGCTAGTACATTTATGGTCACTATTAAGGAAGTAAGGTCATTGGGCAATCAGGTGGAAAGAAAATTATAACTACAATGATAGGCAGGGGCAGCTGGGAAAGGGAACACAGGGAGACAAGCACAGAGGCCTCCTGGTCAGCATAAAAGCCATTGTTGGGAGTGGAATTTCCTCCCAACAATCTGGTACCCGTCAGAGCCAGCAAGGATTCCTCTTTTCACAAACAGCAAATTCATTTGCAAATGAAAATGAATAAAACTTTATTGAAATATGAAATTGCAAATGGAAATGGCTTGTTGGGGCCCTTTGTAGCAATTATGCAAAAGGCACTCATTTTCTTGTTTTTATTTGCAAGTTAAAAAGATAGTTTATTTTCACAATATATTTACTCAGGGAAGCTTAGCCGGGCTCAGAGGTTTGCATGCATTTTGGCAGCCTGGTTCATCTAATTTTCCAATCGGCTAGAAGTGCAATGTGGTTTTATTAAGCACCAGAATTCTTCCAATGTAGGAAGTGAGTTTACTTTGAACCCTTGATCTCTGTGTACTCCATGGATTGATAAATGTCATGGTCAATTATGAAAATAAGGTCTCCTCCATGCCATTGGATCATATGTATTGGTGCAGTGGTAACAGAAGCATGCACATCCTTCTACATGCTGCCCTGGTTGCCCCAGCTCATCTTGTCCTAATATCTTCAGGCAACATTTCAATAGTCTGTGCCCTGAAAGATGGATTTTCAATCACAGTATTGGGTATGTAGCGACAGTGCTGGTTATTAGAGGCAGCTGAAGCAGCGTATGGTAGTGGCTCAGAGAAATATCCCTGGAGTCAGACAGACCTGGGTGAGAATCCCAGTTCTGCTTCTTGCCCCCACAGGGCTTTAGGCACATTGCTTACCCAGACCAAATCTCAGTTTCCTCATCGATAAAATGGGTACAATAGCGGTAAGAGTTATACATCCTACCTGGCACACAGTAAACCCTTACATTGGTGGTAGCAGCAAAGAGAAACAGTGAAAGCATGCCTGAGTCCCCTGAGAGGAGCAGGGATTTTAAAGTCGAGACAGGCTCTGCTTACGGTCCCAGAACCAAGACTTGCTCCATAATCTTAGACAATTTACTTGATTGCCCTGAGCCTTAGCATCCCCATCTATGAAATAAAGATGATGGTCTCTGGTCTCTGACTTTCTCACATTGTTTTGAGATTAGTTTTGTGTGCTTTCTGCTTGGAGAGATTCCTACCTAGAGCTTGATTCATGAAAGGTCCTAAAACAAACCAACAGAACAAGCCTTTGGTGGTGGTGTTACTATTGTCTTTACTCATTAGTCTCTTTGTGCCTTAGTTTCCTTATTGATAAAACATAATGATGATGAAAATCCCATTCCAGGGCGGCAATTTGTCCACCCTGTAATTCATCCCTCCCGGAAGGAGCTTGCCTGCTGGGAGCATTGGCCTTTGGCCCAGACTTTCAGCTCCTGTTCTACCCTCTTCCCCTGTGCTCTCATTAACTACTACTCTTCGCAATTAAATTGTGCAATGAATGTCCAGTAGCTGGTTGAAAGAATTCTAGCTCACCACTCTGAGTATAAATTTTCACCTACAGCCTTTCTAGTTGGATCATAATTCAGGGTCCATTAATCACCTACCTGGCCTTCAGGACTTAGCAGAGGCAGAGGAGTTAATAAAGACCTCTTAGTAAAAAAAGAAAAAGCATCACAGCCTTTTGGTGACCATGCAGTGGCTGTAGACTTTTGGAGAGAGTTGGGGATAATTAGAGACCTTAGGGCTAGAAACGGTGTTGAATCTACCACAGGTAGCAGAGGTTACTGTCTTATATGAAGGCAGAGACAATGCCTGTGTCTATGATCTAAAGAAAGAGCCACTTGGTAAGAATGTCCTCTTCTATCTAAAAAATATCCCCCCCAACAAAACTAGCTTTCATAACAATTAAAATTCAACCAAGAGAGATTAGTTTCTCTGAATCATTATTAACAACTTCAATTAAGATGATAATACTAATCCTACACACTATTTTAAAGCACTGTATCATTTGGAAACTGCAGTTTATCATAGTGAGCTGTCAAACTGAATGGGCGGGAGATCAATCATATTCTCATCTCATAAAGGGAGAAACTGAGGCCCTGGATGTGTATGTGGTTCTACACTGGTCTCACTGCCACTAAATGGCAGATGAGAGATTGCAAGCCAGAACAGCAAATCCACTGCAGGGGCACACTGTTGAGGTAGAGGAAGAATTTCCATGTCGAAGGGTGGTCAGGCACTGACAGAAACAATGCAGGAAGGTGGCAGGAGAGGGTTAAAACACACAGAATAGATGGCGATCTTTTGGAAAGAAGCAAGCCACAGCTTTGTCTGGAGACAGAGAAATATCATAAATGCCTTTGGTTGCCAAGTTTACTCATGAGCAAAAACATGGTAAATTGGGTAGAGAATATGTGCTGGCTTTGACAGACCTGGATTTGCTTTTCAACTCCATTTCTTTTTTTTGGAGACTTTGAACCTCAGTTTTCTCAATAAAAGACTAGTAGTGTACAATACCAACCTTGCTGCATACCAGGAAGCTTAAATGAATATGAAGTGACTGGTGTATAGTAGGTACTCAAATGATATGATTTATTTCCTTGGACTCTGCTCTTTCTTAGCCATTGTTCTGTGCAATTATAATAGTAAGGAGACTTGGGGCTCAAGTGAGGAAAACCTAACTCAAATAGGAATCAAGTGAATACATTTATTGGCTGTAAAAATTTAAACTTCCCTTTAGCATTGGATTGCAGTGCACATCTGGCAGTATTGGTATTCTTAGGATGGAAGGGAATTCTTTCCCCTCCCACTGTGACTGTGTGTATTCTCCATCCCACAGAATGTGGGTGTCACTAAGACTTGTTTGGGCAGTTGCACAATGGCAGACAACACATGAGAAGAGACCACACACATGCATGTCCAACTCGGCTTGTGCTCTCACACTCCGGTGATACTCCATGAAAAGAATGTGGTGAGGTAGCTCCTGCCAGTCCATCTGGCCCCAGAATGGGATACACAGAGCGTAACTCCTGGCCTGAATCACTGCTGCTGGAGGAGAAAAAGAACACAAAACAGACCTGAAGCCCGTCTTCGGCCAGGATGCTGGAGCCCAGCCTGCCCCAACTAAGTTGCAGTTAATCCACAGGAACTTTAAATGTGACAAAAAGCAGTCAGTGTTTAAACCACCGAATTTTGGAATGATTGGTTACACAGCTTTATTGCAGCAAGACACTTCAATGCGTAGTATTCCATTGTGTAGATGTACCACAGTTTTATAATCCACTCATCTGCTGATGGTCATTTAGGCTGTTTCCAAATCTTAGCTATTGTAAATTGTGCTGCTATGAACATAGGGGTGTATATATTCTTTCTATTGGTGTTTCTGTTTTCTTGGGATGTATTCCTAGAAGTGTGGAAAAATGAAGGAATTCTTACCATTTGCAACCACATGGATGGAACTGGAGAGCGTTATGCTAAGTGAAATAAGCCAGTCAGTGAAGGATAAATACCACATGATCTCATATATTTGTGGATAATAAAGAACATTATAAACTGATGAACAAAAATAGATACAGATGCAAAGAAGCATCGAACAGACTGTCAAACTACAGTGGGAAGCAGGGGAAGGTTGAGAGGGTGGAGGTAAGAGATCAACCAAAGAACTTGTATGCATGCATATAAGCATAACAAATGGACGCAAGACATGGGGAGAGGGGGATGAGGGCATGTGCCTGGGGTAGGGAAGGCCCCCGGGGGAGAGGGGAAGGTCAGTGGGATAAAAAATGAGGCATATGTACTACTACTTGTAATACTTTAAAAAATAAAATTAAAAGAAGACACCTCAATGTAAGTTAACTGTTGGTGGGAGGGGTCCTTTGCTCTGAGAAGGGGCTCAGGCCAACACAGGCTCCATCTCCTTTATCTTAGTATAAGGGACTTACAATAAACTACACATATTTAAATTGTAAACTTGGATACATTTGGATGCATGACCACAGTCAAGACAAAATATGTCCATTGCCTCCCCAAGTTTAATCATATCATCTGTAATCCCTCCCTAACTCAGTCCTCTGTCCTTAGGCAACATTGACCTCACTTTTTATGACCACTGTTGGGTTTGCATTTTCTAGAAGTTTTTATAAATGGAATCATTCATCTGGTATTCTTTTGGTCTGGCTTCTTTAACTATACATAATTATGATGAGATTCACTCCCATCTTATGTATCAATTATTTATTCCTATAAATGCTGAGTAGTGTTCTATTTTATAAACCAAGTGTACTGTTCTTAATCCATTCATCTATTATTAACAAGCATTTGGATTGCTTTCAGTTTTTGACTGTTATGAATAAAGATACCATGAAGATGTGCATAAAAGTCTGGATATGGCCCTAGCTGGTTTGGCTCAGTGGATAGAGCATCAGCCTTTGGACTGAAGGGTCCCACATTCAGTTTTGTTCAAGGGCACAGGCCTGGTTTGCAGGCTTGATCCCCATTAGGGGTGTGCAAGAGGCAGCCAATCAATTATTCTCTCTCATCATTGATGTTTCTATCTCTCCCTCTTCTTCTCTGAAATAAATAAAAATATTTTTTAAAGAAGTTTTTGTATGAACATACATATACTTTCATTTTTATGCGATAATACCTAGGATTTGAATGGCTGGGTTACATGGTGTTTGTAGGTTAATTTTTAATTATCTCCTTTTTTGAATATGCAACTCATCACTTCCTTGGAGGGTATGTCACTTCTACTCCCAGATCATGGACCAGGGTGTACTGCCTGTATCACTACACGGGGCTGAGGAGTGAAGGGTCCCCATCTTCTCCTCATCAGTCTTTTACCTCTTAGCACCTTGCTTCCACTTTTCTCTCTGGTAGATTCATTGTTACTCAGGCTATAATCACAAGATGATGAGAAGATAACTCCAGTATCAGGCTAATATTTCTCTAGATCAGCATCTTTAGTGGGGGAAGGGGGAAACATACCTTTTTCCTACATGTTTTATCGAAGTCCAGTGTTCCCTCTCATTTGACTGATGGGTATGCCATGATGATTCATGAACTATGGCTAGGGAAGTGAAATAAGCCAATTGTCTGACTGGAGCTAGGGAACTGGATCAGCCCCCCTACATAATATCCTCAGAGAGTTGAGGAGAGATGGTTCTCCAAATAAAAAGCACGAGCCTTCTGCCAACATGAGTGAGAGCAGCAAACACATACTTAAATAAACAAACAAAGTATGTCATGCTACTGTGATAATGGTTCAATCATGTCAGTATTTATGTCTTTGTTTTGTACCAGGAGCCTGTCAGGGCCAGATTGAATCTTGCCACTTGACCTGATCTCTTCTTTCTGCTTTTCAGTGGATGACAATGTTCACTATTATGTTAAGATGATATTGATTTGGGGTTCATCCATCCATATTATAAGAAGTTAAAACTATGGGGTTGAGGGGGAGCAAAACCAGAGAGGATAATCCCTGAGTTTCCATCTATTTCTAAGAATCTGTCAGTCTGTAATTCTATAAATCTTGGTCCATTATTGTAGGATTCTATGATATTAAGATTTCAGGATGCCTCAATTCTCAAGGCAGTGGGTGTTCTTGAGTGGTCCATACTCTAATAATATTGCTGAGTTTAGATCACGAATTTATATACCCCTGGGGACAGATTGACATTTTGATGCTCCCAGTTAGCGAAAACATGAACTGAGGAAGCTGCATTAACAAGCAACTAAATTTATGGCAGGCTGGCACTAAAACGAATCTCACTGTTTGTCGGCAGCTCTTAAGAAGTGAAATATGTATGTGACCAAGAGAATTGGGGGAACTCTCTGTTCAAAAATATATTTCTCCTCTGTTTCCCTAAGATGCAAAGAGGAAGAGGAAATGTGGCAAATACTGTGTAGTACAGGATTATGAATGAGAGCCACTACAAAGAATTGAAGGGACCTTTTATTGTTATTCTTCTATTCTTAACTCCATGTCAGTAAACACAGACTATATTCATGGATATTCTCTTGATTCTTCCCATAGACCTCAGGGATATCAGTCTGATTCCTCATCCTAACAGTAACTACCTCATATTCAAATTTGCAGGATTTTTTTTCTAAAAGTGTACACCATCTTGAAACTCTTTGCTTTTCTGACAAGTAGCATTGAATACTGAGAATATAAATGCTTTGGTGTTAGGAAATACAAGTTTGAATCAGTGATCTGATATAAACTAACTGAACCCTTGAGCAAGTGGTGACAAGCCTAGGTCTACTCATTTGTAACAGCTTCACTGAGAAGATTGAGTGAGCAATCATATATGGGATGTTGGGAACAGATGAACAGTATGATAAATCATAATTCTCTCCCATCTCTCCTTGCTGTTCTTAAGGAATTTAAACAAGTTCCCTACAGGTTTTAAAATTTATTTAAATAACTTGATATTAGATGAGTAGACAGGCCATGGAGGCATATTCTCCGATTTAAACAGTGTCTTGGTGTTCACAGAATGTTTGATTTTGGTTTGACATGGCTTTGAGTGGAGCCTTTCTATTACAACATAGTAATTAAACCAACTGGATTTTTCTGGGGCAATCTTAACTTTAGAATCTACTTCTTTTGTAATAAACCAATCCAATATTATTTTAAAAACCAGTGTTTCAAAGTCTACACTATATTCAGAACTCAGACATTGGAATCGTTCTTAAATATTTGTTGAGGATTGGGGGTTCAGGAGATATGATAACACAGACTTTCCTTTCCTGATGCTGGATACCAAATAAGTCACAAAAATCTCATAGTATTGTCCAGTGCTAACCATTCCTAGATTGTCCCTTTGTATTTTTCATAACCATAAGACATAGCAAAAATCATAAGGTATTTGAATAACCATGAGCCATATCATGACTAACTCCTCTATTTTATAAATGAGGAATCTGAATATCAAATGTATGAAACAACTCACCCTGAGTCAATCACTTAGTAAGACATAGTGCTCTGGTAATCAAAGAGAAAGGAGTAGGTCTTAAAGAACTCTGGAAACTGGGGGGGAAAAACATACATTAGTCTACCATAAGTGATAATGATTTTGATTGGTGCAAAGTCAGCAAGAATTTAAGTAAGATGCTTAAGACATGTCTTCTTTTCCAGTGTGGTTGAATAAAATATACATCCATAATGCCTCTGTGCATGTGCCTTTGTAATGTAACATAGCCCATCCTCCCTGCAAGAGGGAGAGTCTATTTCTCTACCACTTGACAATGTTGAACTCCTTTAAATGTGCACTAGCCTGTGACATGCTTGAACCAATAGATGAGATTTTGTGTGATTTTTTTTTCAAGGAAATCTAAAAAAGGCTTTCAAGTTTCTCTCTCAAGCCCTTAGGACCCAACCTCTAGGTGTGGAAATATAAGGCAGCCAAGTGTCGAGGTTTTATGGGAAAGATTTGAGGTGCTTAGGTCAACCACCCCAACGAACTGATAAACATATGAGTGAGGTTATGAAACAGCCTCCAGTCAACCTACCAATGTACTACTCAATCAAATATGTAGTAAGGGCCAATGAAATTCTTAAAAAATATGTAATTTCTCACTTGGATATAGCCAACTCCTCAAAATTATTACTCACAATATTATTAAAAATTGCTAACTTAATATCATTGCAGAATATTAGAATTGAATGGAACCTGAGAAATCACTAAGTGTGTGCATAGGGAGACCCGTGGTCCCTTAGTGTAGTCACTATCCTCACATAATTATTTATATCCTTTCTTAGGTAAAAAGGATTCCAGTTTGGGTAACTATAAGATAGCTCTATCTATAGACAATCTCTAGCAACTTCTGCTTGAATACTTCTAGTCATAACTTTAGAACCCCACTCATTCATTGTGCAGTAGGTACTCCAATTGATATAAATATTTCCTTATATTGAGAAAAGACCTGCTTCCTCACATCACCCACTTCTCAGTCTCTAATATTTGAAGATAGCTATCATGACTAACTTCCCTTCCATCATTAAACTCAACCCACATATTTCACATAAAAATGTAATAATGCACATACACACATAAAACAGAGATCTTTTCTCAGAGTTAATAGTCCAAACCCTCTCAAACTTCCTCAGTTGCAAGAGTTGAAATCTTTTTAGTTATCCTTTGGCATCCTCTTTTTTCAATATAAGCTTGCAATAAAATGTGAGACAGAAATAGTAAGTCCATTCTCTGTGATTTATTCATCACCCAGAATTTTCCCATTTCATGGAATTCTTAGTAAAACTTTCAGGTTCCTTGGCGGCCACAGATTTTCAGTGTCATAGATTTTATTTATAGAAATATTGAACAGGAAATTTTTATCAGTGGATAATGAAGAGAAGACCAGTACATTTCTAAGTTTAATAAGCAAAACTTTGGTTGGAGCCAAGAAAGAACTTTTTGCTGTAATAGAACTTACCGAGGCTTTGAAAGAGTATGTGAGTTGTCGATGGCGAACCTGGGCTCCGGAGTCTGATAGAAGCAAGTTTAATCTGGGCTCCAGCATCTATGATTATTCAAGTGTCCTTGTGTGAATTTATGTAGCAGCTCTGTCTGTAAAATACAGATTGTGATGCTACCTATATAGAATAGTTGTAGTATAAACCTTTAATATACAGTGTGGCACTTAAAAAGTTCTTAGTGAATGCTTGCTTTTATTATTTGAGATTACACATAACTGGAATCACACTGTAGCTAGTATTAGATCATCAAAGTATCTAGTAACTAGTATAATTTAAGTTTCTTAAACTCTTTGTAGATTATTTTTATGATCTGTTTAATACAATTTCATAAGGATGTTAATTTAATTAGAGTCAATGTTGATATAGACTTTTCTATAAGCCCAATAAAATAAGGCCACAATCTCCATTTCAGGAATAAGAAAAATGAATCCCATTTCAGAGTCATGACTTATGTAAGGTTTAAATAAATAAAAAACTGAGTCTGGATTGGAACTTGGATATTCTGGTTCCAAGGCCATTGTCCTTCCACTGACCAAAAGAAGAGCTCAGAAAGAGAAGAAAAGTTTGAGGAGTCAATACTTTTAAAATCAAGGTTTCCAACTATCAGTCTGGTAGGCAGGTAACTATGTGCCCTGGATTCTTAATGCTGGTGTAGTCAATGCTATCCTCTCCAGAAACCAAGTATAACCAATGCTGTCCTCCCCAGAGACCACTTAAAGCTTAAACCTCCTGGAATAATGGAACTGTCTTTGGCAAACATGACTCTCAGATGGTCCAGGTGCTTAGGATATTCTAAAGAAGCTGTAAGAATGGAACAGGCAGTCTGCATGGTTTGAAACATGTCTTTAGGCAGAATCCTGAATATTTAGACCTGATCAGCCATTGCAGTCTCACTGAGAATCTGTGCCCCACCATGAGCGATTATAGCTTCCTGTAAGCACAAGTGGCCTTCCTGATAAAATTCAGCTCCTAAGAATCAAGGAGGAGGCCTTCAATTGGTTATTTTTCAAGGACTTTTCTATCTTGGGCCAGCAGCTTTATTGCTCTGTGGCTGCTTCAAAAGACCCTTTCTGGAAAGACTCACACATTGTCTTCCTTAGCCTTATCTGCCTCCCTCAGACCAGCTCATTTGCCTAATGTTGTCCTCACAAAGGCGGCAGAAAGCTCAAAATCTCAGCTGAGCAACTTCTCCCTTTTGGTCATTGGCAGGAGCTCCCTCAGCCTCCAGGTTGGAGGCTCAGAACTCCCTGGTTATCCCAATTTACCAAAGCTTGACAGGGAGGCAGTCAGCTGCAGACCTGAGAACTTCTTGGGACTCAGATATTTAAGACCCACTGGGTTCTCCAGTATGTCATGTTCTCCAACATTCTTGGACTGTCATTGCATCTAATGATGCCATGGGCTGTCTGATGAGCCTCCCTTTTATTCTTCTATGACAAGGGATCAGAGAATAGATAGAGACAAGTATGATAGATAACAGTTTTCTAGTCAAACAAATCTAATGATTCTTTTGATAACTAGATTTTAAATCTTATTTGTCAATTACATTTTTAAAGCCTCATTCTCATTTATAAAACAGAAATAATAAAATCTGCTTTTAGGGAGAATGGGACTATTAAATGATATTATGCCAGAAAAAAAATGTGATGCTACTTTATTTGGCCAAGAGATATTAAATGATTTTTAGTTACTATCAATATGACTTTCCTCTGAAGAAGAGAAGACAGACTTCAAGGACAATGGTTTATTATTTTTTTCCCTAGTATTGATGTTTGATAAATGTGATATTTGAGAAATGTTTCTTTCTATTAAACTAAACATCTATGAAAGACCTTTGAAATACAGAGCGGGCAGTAATTTTGAAGTCAGAACACAAGGGTTTACTTTATGTGACTTTAAGAGATCTACTTTGGGGTCCAGCATTTTATCACAATATCAGATAACGAGTAAATTACTTCACCTTGTTAACTGCCAGTTAGTCTTGCAAAATGGGTGTATTGATGCTCTCAAATATTTGTAAATTATAATCATGAAATAATACAACTAGAAAGTCTCTACAAAATAGAATATGTCCAACTCATTAATGAAGACCAAAAGCATATTAAGATATGGAATTTCTCCTGTCTCAAGCACTCCCCTTATATTCTCTCTGACCCCACTGTGGAACTCTATGAAACAGGATTTAGGCTAATTTGTGAAAAGTTAAGTCTCTTAACAAATGTCACACAATGTTACTCTATACTCCCAGTTGTTTGGCTCTACATGGAAGACATCTGTGATGGCTTCTTTCTTATCCTCCCTTAGCAAAGTCTTCTAAAAAGTATAGTTAGTTCTGCCTTCAAAATACACTGATCATGTGATTATATTATATCACCTCCACTCATTATCTCTTGCCTGGCCTTCCATATGGTCTCCTTCACCACATCTATCATCTTCTCCAAAGATGAGGCTTATGGAACCTCACTTAACCTATGTCAGTCCTCAAGTGGAAATATCCTCGCTGTTTTTCATCACAGTCAGAAAGCTAAAATCCAACCAATGGTCTTGAAGGCCTGATGTGTTGGGTTATTTCCTATCTCCAAAACCTTGAGTCAAGTCTCACTACTTTCCCCTTTGCCTGCTCTGCCTAACCCTAGAACTTGACTTTTCATTCATTAGGACACATACTAGTATACCTTTGCTTCAGGGTCGTGGTGCTTGCTGCTCTCTTGGTCCAGAATACCTTTCCTTACATGGCTCACATTTTTCCATCATTCAGATCTTCTCAAATGTCAACTTATCAGAAAGGCCTTCTCTGATCAGTCCACATAAAAAAACAACTCTCCATCTCCTGCCACTCACTACCTCCTAAAAATGCTTTGTTTTTCATCTTAATACCTATTGCCACCTATTAGGTAAGTTCTTAATTTATTTTTCTCTTGTCAACACTAATATACAGTTCTATGTGGACTAGGAATAAATTTCTCTTACCAACTTTATAGAATTATACTTTACATGAAAGTAAGAGCATTCTTTTTAATGTAAAATTAAATGAGTCTTGATAAACTATAATTATATATAGAATATTTTATCACTCCAAAAAGTTATCTGTGTCCCCCTCCTCATTCTAGCTAACAAACTGATCTGATTTGAAGAATCATAGCCAGAATTGCCTTTTCTAGAATTCATATAAATGGAATCATATAGTATATGCCTTTTTGTATCTGGCTCTCTTTGCTCAGTGTCATGTTTTCAAGGTCCACTCATGCTCTGTTGAATATTGGTAGCTTCTTTTTATTATTAAGTAATATTATATTGTAATAAATACACCACCACTTGTTTATCTATTGACCTACGATGAATATTTAGGTTGCAGCCAGTTTTAGACTACGTATTATGAATGAATCTACTGTGGCCATCCATGTGCAACTCTTTTTTTTTTTAACATTTTTTCACTTTCTTAGGTAAATACTTTGGAGTAGGATCATTAGGTCATAGGCTAAGTGTGTGTTTAATTGGCTATAAATCCCCACTATCTAGCCTTCCATGTGGTCTGGCATGTAAAAGGCCCTTGATATATGTTTATTAACTGAAAAGCCTCAATAATTAATAGTGAAAGCAGATATAAGTCCATGTCTCTCTGAGGCTCACCTTAGGGCTCTGTCCACTCCTCCAAACTGACGGATCAGATGAAAACTATGGCTGCAGAGCCTCCATTTCAGACTTGTGTGTGGAAAACACCTGTGTGTGCAGCCCCCTGCATCCCATGTGAAATTGTTCATGATGGAGCATGAATGGAGGCAGCCCTGATGCAGGCAAAGCTTCTCTGGTTTTATGTTCAACAGGTCCAGCTTGGCTATTTCCTCCCACCAGGAGCTGTCTTTTTCATGCCCTGAGTTCTCTCTCTCCCCACTCTCCCAATCCCATCAGCTCCTGCCTGGAGAGGCTAGCAGCTCTGACAGTGCTGCCAGCACAGAGACTCATGGAGGGATTGAAATCACCACCTGGTGACTACAATTAAAATTTCTCTCCTTTGATTTATTTTGGTTAGGGAACAAAATCATTTAAGTTCTTGGAGATGGAGATAAGAGATGATATATGCCTCATCCATTTCTCTAATAGCAACACTTCCTGCTTCTAATACACATAGAAAAGAAACTTCAATCACACCCACACTTGACTACCTATGGCAAAGGAACGATGAGGTGATGAAGACAAAAAAAAGAAGAGAAGAGAGGAAATAGTCCAGAGGACGGAGATAATGAGAAACATGCATGATATTTCTGGTATTAGAATTTAAAGCAAAAAGAGATGTGTGTCTGCTTGATTTGCAGAATTGTCTTTCCACTGAAAATGAAGCCCCTCTTTTCACTCAATTGAATAGACTCAGCTATCACCTTGAACATGATAGAATCCAGGAGTTCTTTTATGGGAGAAGAGTCGTCAAAGAATGAGTAGGGATTCGTGAAATCCTGACATTGAGGGAGGGGGACAGTAAAGTCACCTATCTTCCCTCAGATGTTCCAAGATGTCTAAAACAAAAAAAGTTGGGCAAATGGGCTGATTTTACAGTTAAAGATATTTAAATGCATCAAGATAAGGAATTGACTCAAATTCAGATTGTTGATCCTATTTGTCAAAGTAGCACTCAAGACTCCTGCCTCTCATATTTAGTCTATATTGCCACTCTAATCTGCACGCCTGTTAGTAGGTAGTGTTGTGCATTGTTTTATATTTCAGTCAGACCACCATAACAACTCCTGGAGGTGGGCACGCTAGGTGTAATTGATATCATTGGCATAAAGGGAAAGGAGCTCAGAGTAACACAATCAATCTACTTCTTTAAGATGTACTTAGTAGACCTACATTGGCATGGCTTCCGGATTCGATTCTAATTCCTCCTTCAGATAGCAGATCCTTTTACCCCATGCATCTTGCCTCAGATCCAGCCCTACACAAGAGTGGGCATGTCTCTCAGGCTTGAGCCAATCAGAATATGCCCCTCCCTTGAATATTATGATTGACCCAAAGGATAGGCACGTGATCTAAGCTGACCCTATCAGAAACCTCCTCTGAAATTTTTAAAAACTGAAACTGAAAATGGAAGTGGTAAGAGATTGAGGAAGATGCCTCAGATGAGAGATCTATATTAAGAAGGCTGGAGAAATCAGACCTACTCAATAAGAATGAGGAGGTGGGGGTAGAGAAAAAATAAAATCAAAAAATAGTATTTTGATCTCTTGAATTTTCCTCCCCAATGCTCACTTAAAAAAAAAATAACTACCTTATCTGTGAGCTATCCAAATATGCTCTTAATAATTCTCTTTTTTGGGGGGATGGTGGGGAATGAAGTAGGGGGTATTAGATTTATAACTGAATGAGCTCTGCCTACATGTGAATCAGGTGATCCAAGCACAGGCCTAGTCCCTTGGACACATTTTCTTTGGGAAAGTGTTTGATATCAGTTACAACAACAACTTACACACTAAGAAGCAGGAAGATGCCTGGGGGAGTTAGCCATATCACTACATGCAGATCCTTAAAGAAGGGCCATTCACTGTTCTAATTTCAAAGTTACAAGAAGCATTCTCATCTCTTTTCTCTGTCTCCTATTTCTCTCTAGGGCCCTCTTCTCACTCTTTTCGAATACTGTCTTTCTCCCAGGATCCTTGTTTACTATCCATGGAGTTCTGATGCCCCCTGCTGCTGGCTGCTGGCTTCTCACTAGTTGCAAACCCACACATTCCTCTGGTTGCTGGCTTCTCTCCTCGGTCTCTTCTGCCTCCACATCATCTGTGCTAGTTCTTTCTCCAGTCATATTATGTTTTTCTCTTATGTTCTCGAAGTGTCTGGCTCTGTTTCCTCACCATTTTCCTGTGCCACTTATGTCTCATTCCCTACATCTTTGTTTCAGCATCTTTCATTGTACTTCTCTCCCTCTCTCTAACCTTCAGGTTCTGATTGTGTTCTTTCTGCCTCCATCTATTTCTCAGCTCACATCTTAAATCCCCAGGTTCCTGATCTAGACCTATTTCCCAAGTACAGTTTCTGTCACACATCCTCACGCACTCTTTGGTGAAATATATAATTTCACAGGGAAAAACACATGAAATCTTTCTCTCACTGTCCTAAGACAGTTCAACAAGGAGGTGGTCGACCTTACTGAACAGCTGGGGTGGTTATCTCTTTGTGCAAAGGTATCTGTAACTGAGAAACAAATCACTTTCACTAGGTTCTAGAAAGTTAAGTTTCTTCTGCAGGCGTCACCACCAATTTGCTGGGTAATTCTGGACAATGATTTTTCCTTTCTGAGCATCATGGTGGTTGTTTTTTATTGTTCACTCTATTTCAGATGTCTCCCATTTTCCTTCTCTCTGCCCACCTCCTCCCCGCCCCCCTCCCCTGGCCTTCACTGCACTGTTGTCTATATCCATGGGCTATGCTTATATGTTCTTTGGCTAATCTCTTCACCCTGTTTTACTCAGTGAGACATTAGTCAATCTGTTCCATGTATCCACATCTTTGGTTTTATTTCATTTGTTGGTTTATTTTGTTCTTTAGATTCCACATGTTAGTGAGATCGAGCCAACGTTTTCTGGTAAAGATGTATGTGTGGTGCCCTGGCTGGTTTGGCTCAAATGCATAGAGTGTTGGCCAGGTTTGATTCTGTCAAGGGCACATGCCCGGGTTGTGAGCTAGATCCCCAGTAGGGACTGTGCAGGAGGCAGCTAATCAATGATTCATTCTAATCACTGAGGTTTCCCTCTCTCTCCCTCTCCTTTCCTCTCTCAAATTAATAAAAATATATTAAAAATTAATAAAATGAATATACTTTAAAACAGGTGTTTGGGTGGTGAGGGCCAACGGAGGGGAGAGAGTATCAGAAGACCATGAGCCACCTGCTAGATTAGAGAAGGGAGCTATGGTTCTTGGGTATTTGGCTCCACATGGCAGGCTAGTACTTGTCACAGCTGTGCCTCTGATGTTCTCTGTATGAGGTGCCTACTCAGGAGGTCCTGCTGATGAATAGATTCTTTTGTGAACAAATAGGACTAATATTTCATGAATCCCACTGGCCAGAGTTTGTTTTTCTACCGAAGTGAGCTATCATTAGCATTTGAGATAAACACCCAAACAGCCTAACCGAAGTGTATCTCCATCCATCTTGGTTCACAGGAGGGAGGGTGTACACTGTGAAGGAAGAGCACATAGTTCATAATAGTCCCTGTGACTTTCCAAAGGAGAGTGCTGACATGGGGAGAGCACAGGAGGGTGTATGTCAAACACTGCCATGTCCGATGCATTGTACACCCAATTTCCCCACAAGGCTCACGGCCCTCCTGAAATGTATCATTTATAATAAGAAAACTGAGCTACACAGAGGTTAGCTAAGTTGGCAGCCAGTAAGAATGAGGGGAGGTTTAAAGCTGAGTCTTTCAAGTGCAGAAACTCAGGAATGTGAATGGAAAGTAAAAGCTGGTCCTGAGGAGACCTTGGCCTAGACTCTGCTTCCCTGGGCTGAAGTTCCCCTACCTGTAAGATGAGAGAAGCTCACCTTACAGTGCTCTAGGTCTCATGAAGTTGTAACATATTATGATTCCATCACTCTGTCTATTCCTCTCACTCACTGCCTTCCTTCACTTACCACATTTGAACCTGCCCTCCCATCAGCTGGGAGTTCCATCCTTAAGGTCCTCCCATGCTAGTAGCTAGAAGTGGTGTGGGGGAAAAACAACACACTTCCTTCTCTCACTAAGTGGAGAACTTAGTGACCCTAAAATCCCAATGTTATTTCTCTGCTGATGATGCTGGAGTCCCCATCTCTGTGCAAGCTCCAGTCCCACAGTGCTAATGTTGGACCGGCCATTTGGGAGACAGAATTGAGTTTCTGTTATGACTTCTCTGCTGCCATCAGTAGTCAAATGAAACTTCAAGTGACTGAGACTTCCTTCTAAGTCATCCCTGACTTCCCCCTCTGCTCAACTGTTCATTTACAGTCATCTTCTTTGGTGTTCCCTCCAAATCTTTCCCCTCCTCTCCATTACCTTTGTCTCCATTCTGGGATAACACCATTGTGTTTGAGAATGTATATATGTCTATAAATTTTATATTTCTGGGTTTCTCGTATGCCAAAGACTATGTAAGAATCAAATTTTTTGCCTCCAAAGCCATGAAAAAAGTATTTAATGTTTAAAAACATCTACATATTTTAAAGCTATTAGGAGAATCATAAAGAACTGTTGAAAAAAAATTGAAGGACAGTCTTAAATGCATTCATTGAAAAAGCATTTGTAATTGGCCTTTCAAATTATTCCTTTAACATTATTTTAGAAAAATAAAAATAAATTTATAGATGGATAGCTATGTTACATTACCATTTGGTAGGATCAAAGTTTAAGCTAAAAATTAAATCTATATTTGGTTGCAGAGAAATGTGAAATTTACCTATAGCAATTTTCTACTGATGCTAAATTAAAAGCATGAGCTGGCATCTTTATAACAGAAATGGGTTGACAGATATAGTCTTGACTTTAAAGTGGTTCTTCATATATGAATAGAAATGTAATGAGGAAAGAATAGTCTTCTATATTATCTGTACAGTTCATAAGGCTTTTGTCATTGTTAGTCACTTCAGGTGTGAACATCATCGGGCCATTAAATTAAGGCTGGCAGAAAAAGTTTTCAAAGCGCTACTGTTTCCAACTGTCATGATCCTCAGTTTTCTAGATTTTCTGGATGAGGATTATTTTCCATTCTTTTTTCTGGTGATATGTACAGGAAATTACAGCAGACGTATAAAGGGAAGATCAGAAGCCTGCTGTCCAGATTCATCACTGTATGTTCCTGGTCCTTTTCAATTGCAGGTATTTGATAGTCAGTTGTTCTACTACATATTAGTTTTCCAGCATTATCAAGAGGCCAATCTTAATCCAAATGCTATGCTCCTAGTTGTAAACTGACAGATCCACCATGTGGCTAATTCATTGTATTGCATCTGACAACGATGTATCAAGTGGTATAAATTGCAAGCCAGTCAAAGGCGAATTTAAAACCTGTCCACTGCCAGCAGTATTCACCATCTTGGTTAAACTTTCTACCATACCTCATGCTACTTCGCTCTAGTTCTTCTTTATTGAGATCAGCAGGCCCCCACCTCACTGTCCTCTTCTGCTTGCCACCCTTCTTTATACACAGAAGACAGCCATTCTGAAGGTATTAGAGCAGTGGTTCTCAACCTTTCTAATGCCGCGACCCTTTAATACAGTTGTTCATGTGGTGGTGACCCCCGACCATAAAATTATTTTTGTTGCTACTTCATAATTGTAATTTTGCTACTGTTATGAATCGTAATGTAAATATCTGTGTTTTCCGATGGTTTTAGGCTCTACAGCAGAGGTTCTCAACCTGTGGGTTAAGAACCACTGTACTAGAGGATTATGTACAGTAACTTTTGCAGAAGCCAAATCATTGATAATATTCTGTAACCTTGAAGGCCTGAGAACTAACACAAATGGTCTTTCTCGCTCAGTTTCAAGGAAGATCAGATCTTCAAACACTTTTCTTTTCATTGGAAACTAGACATCTGTCCCAGTCAAAAGCTTTAGTTTTAAGGATCCGTCTTGAGAAGGCACAGGTTGAACACCCACTTTTTAAGAGCTATGTATGCATCTACCGCCACTTGCATCACAAAGAAGTCAGATGAACCAATGAGCAGTCTCATGAATTTATACTGAGTTCTTTAAAAAGTTCAACATGCTGACGAGGCCCCAAAGTGTTTCGAATCCTTCAAGGCACCTTGTCTGTACAGAATTGAAACCATAGGACTCTGCTGATGTGTCGTAACCACATACAGCTTTCACATTAATTGTTTCCTTCATCATCTCACCACAGTGCTGCATGAAGCCATCCAACTGGAGCAGATGAGCTGCTGCCAGAATGGCAATAATACTCGACTGGGCTTTCCTACAACATCGCTTCCATATAGTAACCCCAATGCGACTTGCAGTCCTTCTACCTCAATATTCTGGCCAGGAATCTCTAGTTCAATGGTATCCGTGCTGGATTCTTTCTAGGAACCACTGAGCATGCTAGACAGGTAGCCAGATTTACATGAATATACTTTATGTGAGCTCTACTCTTCCCCTAGAGCACAATCTTTTTTTATTAATATATTTTATTGGTTTTTCACAGAGAAGAAGGGAAAGGGATAGAAAGCCAGAAACATCGATGAGAGAGAGACATCGATCAGCCGCCTCCTGCAAGCCCTCCACTGGGGATGTGCCCACAACCAATGTACATGCCCTTGACCAGAATTGAATCCGGGACCCTTCAGTCCCCAGGCCGACCCTCTATCCACTGAGCCAAACTGGTGTCGGCTAGAGCACAATCTTTTATTCTATTTCATTTAAAAAATTTATTGAATTTATTAGTTAATAAAATTATAAAGGCTTCAGGTATACACTTCTATAATATATCATCTGTTTATTATATTGTGTATTCACCATTCCAACTCAAGTTTCCTGCTGTTACCATTTATTGCCCCCTTTACCCTCTTTTGCCTCCCCACACACCTCTTCCCTCCTAGTGATCTCCATAATGTTGTCTGTATCTCTGAGCATTTTTTTTCCTTCTTAATCTTTTTCACTCAGCCTCACAACTTGCCTCCCCTCTGACACCTGTCAATCTGTTTTCTGTATCTATGAGTCTGTTTCTATTTGCTTAGTTTATTTTGTTCATTAGATTCCACATATAAATGAAATCATGTGGTACTTGTTCTCTGACTGGCTTACTTCACTTCTGCTGGGCTCAGACTTGCCCTTGCTGGCACAGTGCCAGTCTACTCAGCATACCCATGGGCTACAGCTCCCCGCTTCCCATGATTTCAGGGAGCACACCTCTGGGATCCCAGGGCACCCAGTCTTGACCTGCCACCCAGGCCAGTCACCTGCTGGTTTCCTCCCATCCTAGGTGCCTACAGGACCACTTTCTCACCAAAACCTCAACCCCCAACCATAGCAGCAGATGCTGCAACCTCCATCCCCCCACCCGCCCTCTGCATTTATCATCTCCAGATTGCAAGACCTTGCCCCTGCGTTTTGGCAACAAAGTCTATAATCAGTTTTGGATTTCCCACAATGCTTAACATCCTGTAGTTTTAAACGTGGTAGATACTTCATTCTTTTTGTTTTCTGAAGGTCGAAAGAGTAAGAGGAAACATTTCAAGCATGAATGAGAGAGGAAGGGGGAACTGGACGTATAAAACAGATAAGAAGGAAGGGAAGAGAAATGTTTAAAAAGTGCTGTGTTCTTTTACAGGATTCATTTAAGCATACTTCACTGTTGTTTCACTTCTTGCAGCTAAGCGCTGATTGCAGAAAAGGAGGACCAAAAAATGGAAAGATAAGAGATTAGGAACCAAGTGAATATTCAAATTGGGAAACACAGTTTCAAATCTCTCAAGGCAGAAAGTAATTCAGTAAGGAAGCAGCCCTTGCTGTACAGGATTATGCCTTTGAAAACACCTTTTGTAGGTGCACGCTTATCCAGCAAAGCAAGATGCCTCCTTAGCCCAAATGCTCTCTTTCCGACAGCTCCAGGGAGACCGCTCAGCATACTGCAGCCTCTGGTGGAGCCATTATCATCCCTTTCCCCACAGCACAGCCTCCCCTGGGCAGATGCTAGCAATCGATAGCAAGCACCTCACACTTTAAGTCCATCAATGAAAAGGCTGTTACAATAACAGCAGCTATTTTATGTGGCTACTGATTTCTTTCAGGCCTCCCAGACCCAAAGGTTGGAAATAATAACTGGTCATTTTTCATCAAGACAGACAATACAGGGGGACGAGTGGAGCAGAGGTGCTTCCTGTGAGGTGTACCGCCCAGGCGAGCACTGCCTAGAGACGAGATACACACCTGCCTCCTGGGAGCTTTCACGTGCCCAGGTAGAGCATCAATAGAAGTTCTTACCAACAGGATACTTCAGGTAGCACAAGGCGATCCTGCCATCTTGGGCTCCCCCATCACTTGACTCACATGACCCTCCAGAGGAGGCTGTGCAGCTGGTAGAAGGTCAGCCTCATCCCCAGTTCTCAGATTGGCCAATGGAGATACACAGATGAGGGGCTTATTATGTGGCAGAACTAGGGCGAGAACACAGAGCTTCTCTCTCCTAACCCAGTTCCTGTTTATTTTTCTCCCCTCAAATTGAATAGCAAGGAGATGAGCCAGTGGTATAGACCCAAACCTTAATGGAGTGAAACCAAATTGTATTTTGGCAGAATATTTAATGACTTGGGGAAATGTTTATTCTATAAAGTTAAGTGAAACAAGAACTATGCATGCATGTGGTAGTATTATAGTCTCTATATAAAAGTTTCGGAAAATTTTACATAGGCACATATGTACATGATGGATAAACTGAAAATATCTCCAGTGGTGGTATTCTTTCTTACGCATGCCTTGGTTTTATACATGTTTTACAATATGCATGTATTCCTTAAAGTTAACTTGAATATATAATTTGAATTAATAACTTGTATGTTGGCTCTGGCCAGGTATCTCAGTTGGTTAGAGCATGGTGCCGATATGCTAAGGTTTTAGGTTTGATCCCTAGTCAGGGCACATATAAGAATCAACCAATGAACGCGTAAATAAATGGAACGACAAATCATTATTTCCTCTCTCTCACCAATGAAAACAAACCTTATATTTTTACAACCATATACACATACACACATAGATAATCTCAAGAGAAAAATCCTTTTCTTTTTTTTTTTTTACTTGTTTTTTTCCCCCATGGAGGCAATAAAATGAGGTTGTAAAAGAATCCTAAGGCTATGTGAAACCATATTACTAATCACCCCTCTTTATCAATCTAAGCCTCACAATCTTCATCAATTATAAAGAGGCATATTTTGCCCAGCCAGTATGCTCAGTGGTTGAGCATCAGCCCATGAATCAGGAGGTCAAAGTTCAATTCCTGGTCAGGTCACAAGCAGATTTGGGGCTCAGTCCCCAGTGGGGAGCATGCAGGAGGCAGTGATCAATGATTATCTCTCATCATTGACGTTTCTAAGTCTCTCTCCTTCTTCCTTCCTCTCTCTTTCAAATCAATAAAAACAAGTTTGTTTTTAAAGGCATATTTCACCTGGCTGGTGTTGCTCACTGGTCAGAATGTTAGGTTTTCTTAAAATAACAGTGATCAGGAAATGGTAGGTGCTCAATACATGTTTATTTTCTGAATAAAAGACTAAATGACTTTATGGAAAGAAAGGAAAGAATAAACAGATGAGTAAAATGATGAGTAAAGAAATAAGCATGGCCAAAACCGGTTTGGCTCAGTGGATAGAGCATTGGCCTGCGGACTGAGAGGTCCCAAGTTCGATTCCGGTCAAGGGCATGCACAATGGTTGCGGGCGCATCTCCAGTGGGGGGCGTGCAGGAGGTGGCTGATCAATGTCTTTCTCATCGATGTTTCTAACTTTCTCTCCCTCTCCCTTCCTCTCTGTGAAAATTCAATAAAATATATTTAAAATAAATAAAGAAAGAAAAAGAAAAACTTTATAAAAAAAAAAAGAAATAAGCATGTTGGTTAAACCATCATTGAAGGACAGCAGGAGTGTTTCTGACACAGCTCTGAGTGCTGCAGGTATGGATGCTGAAAGGAGGTCAAAACAACTAGAATGGAGCAGAAATGGAAAAGCAAATAGGTCAAAAGATCAACGGCAAAGTGATGCCACAGCCAGGAAACCCGACAGTTATTAGCCTGCAGTTTCCCAAAAGTAGCATCTTGTAATGGACCCCGTGCATTTTGAAAATGTCCAGCCATCCTACCGTTTTTTATCAGGTGCATCCTGCCCATTTCTTATTGGGTACATTCTTTGAGGCTCAGGTAAAAGCTTCAGGCCCCAAATATGGACAAGGACAAACACCTGCTCCAATCCGCCTGAGTCAGATTGTACATGTGTGTGTGTTCCCAGCCAATTCTGATTGTCAGTCATTTTTAGGATCTTCTACAGTAATGAACATTCTTTTACTGGAGAGAACCCTGTACCTGACAATCATTTATACCCTATGAAATCTGGCATTTTTTTTTAGTTTCAGAGTAATACAACTACCAATTATAAAAACAATATTATGTATTTTTTTAATCTTGCCATTGGCAAAGGGTTAAAGATATGTACATTTTCTTACTTAATCTTCACCATATCCTGAGTATGTAGATGAGATCATCTTTATTTGAGAGATGAGTAAACTGAAATGTACTTGTCTTTTTCTTATTTATATTTTTATTGATTTTAGAGAGGAAGGGAGAGGGAGAGAAAGATAGAAACATCAATGATGTGAATCATTGATCTGCTGCCTCCTGCATGTCCTTATGGGGATTGAGCCCCAACCAGAGCATGTGCCCTGACCGGTAATCTTATCATGACCTCCTGGTCATAAGTCCACACTCAACCATTGAGCCATGCCAAGCTGGGCTGACACTTTTCTTTTCTACTAGTTCCTCAAATACTTTGTGGGTTTCCTCTCCTTTCTCAGTCTCTTCCCTCCTCTATTAGAAGCCTCTGGTGCACACATGTATCTGGTTCTCCTCTCCTCTGTACACATTAAAGGTCTGCCCTTCCTGGATCTTACTCGTTAGGAAGGGTCACATCATCACATGTACCAAGTGGGCACATGAACCCTTTCATTGCTGGTGTCAGTTCCTCCAGTCCCCCTTCCCCCTGTCAAAGTCTTATGCTCCCTTTTTCCCATGCTGAAGCTTCATATTGAGAAAATAGAGTCACAAAACCAAAACTGCTGGAGAGCTGAGCTACTGTCCTCTGAGAGGCATGGACTTTACATAAGTGAGAATTAAACTTTACTGGTGTGAATTCTAAAATCTTTGCAGGTTGTCTTGTTAATGCAGCCTAACCTGTTCTCAGCTGGTAAATGTAGATACTCCTATGAAGAGTCTAAGGTCTGGCTTCTAAACACCCCCCCACCCCAGATAAGAGTCTCTGTACCCATCTTTTCCAAAGGGTTTGTGTGTGTTTTTCCAGTTTTCTACACTCAGTGCTTCCTTGGTGAGCGAGCTCCTGCAGACCATTAATCATGGCAATGTAATCATCTCTGGAAGTACACTTAAAAGTCAGTCCCTAATCAATATTCCTCCCCTGACTTCCCCACTCCTACTCCCTTTCCCTGCATCACTGAGATAAACACGCTTGGCTATCCCCAGGTGACCCACACTACAGGCTGCTGTACCTGCCAGATCCCCATCTATCCCATTCAGACCCACCATAAAGTCAAAGGGTGTTTTGCAAATTTGAACACCTTTGGAGCTGGAGAAGTGATCCTGCGTAGAATTAAGAATATGGAGATCCCTAGTCAGTCTAGCTCAGTGGATAGAGCATCTGCCTGTGGACTGAAGTTTCTGTGTTTGATTCTAGTCAAGGGCAGGTACCTCCCTTGCAGGTTCCTTCCCTGCCTGGCCCTGATTGGGGCTTCTGAGGGAGGCAACCAATTGATGTGTTTCTCTCACATCATTGTTTATCTCTGTCTTTCCCTCTCTCTTCCACTTTCTCTAAAAAGCAATGGAAAAATTTCCTTGGGTGAGGGTTAAAAAAAAAGGAGAAGAAGAAGAAAAAAAAATATGGGGACATAGACTTCACTTAGTCCAATGCTTGTCTGCCCTCTGCAGTAGAGCTGAAGGAAAACATCATTTCTCACACCACACCTCTAAGGGCCATGGTGTCACTAGTTCATGAGACATCTTTAACCTCTGAGCATTTCTGACTCTTTAGGTAGCTTTTCACTCTCTGGCGCCTCTGTATTTCCTCCAGGACTGATTTTAGAGTCCAAAAAATATCCTCTTCTCCCCCATAACTCTTTGAGGACATGAGAGAAGTTGCTAGATCTCTGTCAGTTGGCTACAGTATGCCCTTTCAGTCTAAGCCTTCTCACTCACACCAAGAAAATAACCCCTAGAGGGAGGGAGGTCGAACCAAGATCACACAGCTAAAAACTAAAGCTTCTGACTCCCAATCTGGTGTTGTTTGTATTTATTTATTTATTCATCTGTGTAGCCAACAACTACTTTTTAATTTCATTTCCTGTTTTTATTTTTAATATGTATTTTTTATTGTTGACAATATTACAGATGTCCTCCATTACCTTCCTTTACCCTCCTCTGGCCAGCCCCTACCAACTACTTTTAACGCACAGAATATATACATTACAGTATAGTGGAGAGTAATGCAGGGATTACAATTTGAGTAAAAAGTCTAATAAGGCATAGAGACAGTTGAAACTTTTATAGTTAGAAAGAAGTGGGGGAGAGTTTATACTTATAAAATGTCTTCTAAATGCCATGCATTGGCAGGTACTTCTTGAATACTATTTCATTTAATGTTCAACTACTGTAGTCCCCCGCTTACCTACAAGAGATATGTTCCCAGACCCTCAGTGGATGCCTGAAACTGCATATGGTACCAAACCTTGTACATACCATGATTTCCCCTATACATACATACCTATGGTGATGTTGAATTTATAAATTAGGCATAGTAAGAGATTACTGATACTGGCTAATAATGAAGTAGAGCAATGAGAACAGTTTATTGCAATAAAAGTGACAGCAATGTGTACACTCTGATCATGGAGATGGTGAGTAATTACTCAAAGTCACGTGGCATCCCCTGGACAAAGGATGGAGCATAATAGCAGGAGGTTTTGTCCTGCCACTCAGACCAGCACACAATTTAAAACTTATGAATTATTTATTTGTGAACTTTTCAGTTAATATTTTCAGACCAGTATTGCCGGTGGGTAACTGACACTATGGAAAGCAAAACTGTGGATAAGGGGATGGGGGGCAGGACTGCTTTCACTCTCAGGTTGGAATGTCACCCCGTCATGCTGATTTAAGAACGGAAACCTGCTCTAGTTGTCTGTTGCTGCCTAATAGACCACCAGCCACACTAGCATAAAGTATTTCCTTCTGCTCCTGGATTCTATTGGCCAAGAGTTAGGATGGGGATAGCAGGGATAGCTTGTCTCTGCTGCATGATATCTGGGGAAGACTCAGATAGCTACAGGCTGGAATTGTCCAGAGATTCCTTCGCTCACAGGTGTGGAGCTTGAGCTGGGATGAGTTGAGGTTGGGCTCCAGTGGAACTGTGCATCAGAGACATCTTCTTGTGACCTCTCCAGGTGGCTTAAGCCCCTGGTGGCAGCCAAGTTCTCCTGTCATAGCATCAAAAGTTGTGCTGTATCCCCTTGGTGCCTATAAAGCAAGTACGAATTAACTTAGAAATTAGACAAATTAGACTCTAGGTTGTCAAGGAGAAATGGCAAAGCCACACTGCAGAAGAGCCTGTAGGATGAGAGATACAACTGCAAAAAATACTCTGGGTTTAAATTTTATGGCAGCACATGGTAAGAAGCTGGGTTAGAGGCCGGGCCAATCTGGCTCTGGCAGATTTTGCTGTGAGACTTCAGATGACGGGTAGATAGATCCTTGTGTTATCAAAGGAGGATCTGTGGAGAAGAAAATGTCACTGGGAGTAGGATTTGAAGGAGGGGAAAGATGTGCACATGGAAACGATAGACTTTTTAGATATGGAGTAAAGTATTAAAGTCACAGAGACAGCCGCCATGGACTGCCTTCTCCCTTTCTAGGCCTCTTTCTATTCTATACAAGGAGACATGTGTCATTTTCTGCCCCCAATATTGAATGGGAGCACCAAGCATTGGAAAGTTCTTACGACTAAAAGCTGGCCTCTGCCAGATGGCAAGATCTCCAGGTGGCTACTGCCCCATTACAGTTACCTGAGCCTGTGACACTACCTAGCTACTGGCAGACAGGAAACAGGGCTGAATGGAAGAAAAGAAAAACAAACAAATGAACAACAACAAAAACCCTCAGCTCAATTTGGGATGCTCAGGGGAGGCTGAAGTTCTCCAGGACCCCGCAGAAATGGGCGGCAGCTTCAGCCTGATGCCATGTGACCATAGCCTCTTGAGTATCTGAGAATGCAAAATATCTCAGAGAGCATTTGGCATGAGAATGTTAGGATAGTTTGGGGACTGGTGGTTCCCAGGCTGAGGGAGTCGGGCAAAAGTCAAACCATAGGCAAGACCTTTACAAAGATTTTTATGAGCTCCAAAATGGTACCAATTCCCAATGTCTGTTTTCTCCAATTCTGTAATTTTTCCCACACATTCTGATAGCCACTTGATGCCTGCAACAGAGCCCATCGCATCATATACAAACGTTATTCCTTGTGTATTGTCTGTCATCCCCATGAGTGTGTAAGTTCCATGTGGAGGGTCACTTGGTTCTGTATCCTCAGCACCAAGGATGATGCCTGCGGATGGTGGTCGCTTAACATGTGTTAAATAAACCGTGGCCTGAGGAAGAGGAGGGTGGGGCTGACAGGCTTGCTGCTACAACTTCCCCCGTAGTCTTGGGAGGATGTGTCTGACCCTGTTACCTCACCAATGAGTCAAGATTGGTTTTCTTACCACCCACAACCCAATTCCAAATTTTATGTAAGAAACCTGACTTCAGCTCTGCCGGCATGGCTCATTGCTTGAGCGCCGACCTATGAATCAGGAGGTTACAGTTTGATTCCCCGTCAGGGCACATGCCTGGGTTGCTGACTTCATCCCCAGTGTAGAGCGTGCAGGAGGCAGCCAATCAATGATTCTCTCACAGCGTCGATGTTTCTCTCTCTCTTTCCCTCTCCCTTCCTCTCTAAAATCAATTAAAATGTTTGTTTTTAAGAAACCTTTGGGATGAAATCACAAATCTACTTAGTAACTGTGTGACCTTAGCCCACCACTTAGCTTTTTTGAGCTTTCATCTCTTCAAAAGTATTTTCATCAGAAGATCTTCATGAAGGTCCAATCATGAAGATTTCTTGAAGGTGACAATGAGGCAGGTGCTCAGTCATTTGCCAAACCCCATGTTACTTGCTGCCAGGCTTGGACACGGAAAGGAAAATGAGGAAGCAAAGAGAAGAAGCAAAGAGAAACAAACAAACAAATAAATAGAAGGAAGAAGACAAATAAAGGAAAGAGGCCAGGAAATAGGAAGAGAAATATATAATACACATAAAATGGCGGGCTGGGGACAGGAGACGAGATTAGAAGAAAGAAAGGGAAGATGAGTAAGAAAGTGGTGAAAGATGAAGATGGTGTAAAAATGGGAAGAAAAGAAAAGATGGGAGAAGAGAGGAAGGTGAAGGAGGGAAATGAGGAAGAGAAGATATGAAGAAATGAAACGTATAAGAAGGTGGGGGTGAAATTGTGACAATCAGCAACAAAAGAGGACAAAGCAAGAGAAAGAGAAAACTGGAAGAAAAATATTGGAGAAGATTGAAGAGGGGGAAGATACTTGGGAGAAAGAGGGCAGGAAGAAATGGAGGAAGAAGGATCCCAGGATTCCCACAGTGAGAGCTTCCTGGTCGCTCTCTGGACTCTGGCTCTGACTGTGGACCCATCATCGAGGGCATTGCCCTCTCTAAGTGACTGTCCTTGCCTTGGTCATCCCTCTGACGAAGCACCTCTCGCCAAAAAGGCAGAGCCAGGGCTCCGAGGGAGGTTGGGCGCATATCCCTGAACTAATCCTTCATCTTATGCTCTCCAGCCCCTCTGATTGGGCATGACAGTGAATGTAGCTCTGGCTCTCTGTTTATGGAAGGATGCAGGCTCCAACAGACACTATTAGTCCTGACTTTATGGGGATTTATTCAGCCTATTACCATAACTC
The DNA here is from genome assembly GCA_011751065.1 of Lasiurus cinereus. NCBI lineage: Eukaryota > Metazoa > Chordata > Mammalia > Chiroptera > Vespertilionidae > Lasiurus > Lasiurus cinereus. Next base: position 3,577,260 of record JAAGEH010000124.1, read on the forward strand.
ATGCTTTAGTAATGAGGTCTCTCTTCCGAGGGCTTAGTGCTTAGCAACCAGCATCCCTCCTCCTTGTTTCCCCCAGTGGCTGCATTACTGTGTTTCTCCCCCCTACTACCCGCCCCCCAGAATTGCTGTGTTTCTCTCCCCACCCCTATCTTCTCTCTCTCCTCCTCCCCCAGAATTTCCTAGTTTCCATGTAGGTCTCAACCACCATTATGGAGTGTCTAGACTTGGTCACTCAGCTAGACCAAGTCTAGACACAAGTAGTGAGAAAACACATCATTCTGAGGAAGTTGGGGCTTATTGTCCAGAGAGACAGAAAGGAGTCTCGGACCTGCTACCACAAAGCCAGATCTGGAAGTGTTTGTGTTCCTTCGCACTGTTGATGCAATTTAGAATGTCAGAGGAGGAAGGGAACTCAGAGACAGATAAATGTCTCAGGGCACAGATGGGGAAACTGAGGCCCAGGCTGGGAAGGAGACATGCATGACATCTCACAGTGAATGGTAGTTAGAGCTTTAATGTTAGATCTTCTGGCTACTCTTTCAATTATTAATTCCTTTATCTACTCAAGCAAATCCTTGAATCAAGCGTCAGGGGCCAGCTCTACTCAGAAAACTTCCAAGACTCTTAGGGTTAGCTCTGTCTATACCTACCTTTTGCACCTCCTGAAACTTGCACATATTTACCAACCTGATGGGCTTTAACACAGCATTTATGATATTTCATCTGGGGTGCGTGAATCTCCCCTCTTAGACTGCAAGCTTCAGGATGGAGCCCCGGTCTTACTCACCTGTGTACCCCTGTCACTGGCACAGGGACTGACACAGAGTAGATGCTGAATAAATGTTCAATGAATGAATGGATGAATGAATGAATGACGAATGAACATGCTTCCATCTTCTGATCACCCACCAGGTATCATGGAGCATTATAGTTTCAAAAGACGAATCTATTTCCCAACTGCCTCCTGGAACGTGGTCCCAACTCTCTTGTGGGCAGACAGCACCCTTCCTCTTGTCCTTCTGATCCTTGGTTTTCCCAAACTACCTGTGGCATGTGTGCCACCTTCCTCTAAAGAGACTGGTTAGCACTAATTTAGAAGTTTATGGAGATTTATTTGAACTTGAAGGGGAAGCAGTAAGCCCTCAATTCCCTGGAAGCTGACATGCCCATCTTCAAGGTTTCAAGTTCCCCTTTGCCTATGTTAGTGAGTCACTGAGGGTTTTCTTGAGCAACCTGAACCAAATCGAGCTTTAAAAAGAAACAAAGTTGGGTGGTTAAATCCCAGGGCAAAGAAGGGAAAGAAAAAAGCCAGAGGGCTGGTTAACTCACCTGCTAACCTCATTTGGATGTCTCTGGGTTGCCCAATGCCTTTTAAGTCCAAAGGGGAAGATGACTCCAGCGAGGAAAAAAAGATTCATCCCACTCCCAAGACAAAGATCCACAGTGGGCTATGAGTGGGCAAGTTACAAATAGGCAGCCATTTCCACCAGGTAGGCTATAAATCCAGCCTTTATTACCTTTTATTATGTTGTTTCAACAGACTCTTAAAGACAGCACAACGGTCGGTTGATAGCTGCACTAAATCTCTTTCATTTTCTCCCCATATTACTTTCGCCTCCTGGATTTTTTTTTTCCCTTCCTCTCTTCATGAGTCAAATTTTATTGGTCTTCTCTAGAGAATGGCAGTAGAATGGAAACTTCGTTTATGATTGGAAAACAAAACACAACAACCACCAAACCCCAAAACTGTGAGCAAAGAGCGAATGTGTGTAACCTATATACGTACATACAGTTTATTTTATTTGTGGCTATATGTATCGGACAAGGAGAGAAGTATAAACCCAAGTAGGCAGTACGTGAGTGGAGGGGTTGGCAGGAATGAATTTAAGAGCAATTTACTGCCAAGGTATCAAAAGGCTGAGATAGAATGAAAATAAACCAAGGATCCAGATTTTTAAATGTCCTGCTTAAAGAACAACAGAAAATTTAACAGCTGAAAAGTAATTCAAAGAATACTGTGAGATAATGAAATGAGGCAGGGGCAGGGGTGGGGGGTGGGGAGAAGGAGTAGGTTGACAAGGGAAGGGAATTTTTAACTCCTATAGTCAAGGTGAATGACATAACCCATCATTACCAAGTATTTGCTTTTCATTTATCTTTTGCTTCTGCTTTAATATTTTGTTCCAGTAGAGCCACCTATCAGACCAGTGCCCAGAACTTGTAAACTCACCAGAAAGAAAACTTTTGTTGTTTCTCATGAGAAAACCAATTCTTAGAGCCTTGTTAGAATTACTGAACAGGGTTTCCTGCTGGGCTGTTTCATTTGCTTGGCATCTCCTACTGAGATACACTGGTACCATTCACATAGTGGGGAACAGAGAAGACGGGCAACTGAATGAGAAATACCAAGTGATTTGTCATCACCTTCCCGAGAACAGGAACCGATTTGTGTTTTGTTTTTTTTTAACAAAATGAGTTTTGAGGATTAGACAAACTCATTGCATTTATATATGTCAGAGTTAAACAATAATATCTTAGAAATCATCTAACCCTGTCATGGCATAGTTCCAATTGGATGATAGCAGCCACCGGGAGCACTAAGGAGAGAATGATTCACAGGCCACTTCTGAGCTTGGGGGAAAGGTGCTATCATCCATTGTGATATCTGCCATGGGCAAGGGTTTCGACAGTGTAGGACCGAGGGTGCTGTGTCCTTTCTATTCCTGATTTAATCCAACTACTTTTAACTGATAGGACAACCAACTAGTCTGCTAATGTTTTCCAGTTCCCTACATTTCGAAAAGAGAGGTTTAGATTTTGTTCATTTTTAAATGCCATTTTAGTACATGCAAGTGTACTGCAATATGAAGAAACAAATATAAATAAGAATGTTTTGTGCAGTTTCGGCAAGCAATTGGATATGGCTAAATAGATTTTTTTATGAACCCTTGGATAATGTCTGATTTCTTGAATAGTTTAAACTATCTTTTTCTCTCTCCCATTCATAACTTTGTTTTCCATTTTCACTGCCTAGAAAATCTATTAAAAATAGTCTACTTGTTAAAATCTTTACTAGTTCTAAAATATGAAGATGTCTAAATTAGACTTAAATAGGAATTTAGTGATGAACACAAAATGAAAAGCATAACTGATATTCATGATATTCAATTTATCTTAAAGAGTTGTTTTTCCAGTAGTTCCAGAACATGTGAATTTTTGTTAGTTTTTGTTGTTGCCCTAACAAGTAATATTAATGATAGAAATATTTTAAAGCATTCTTCCTTATATATCATTTAATCCTCAGATTAGCCCTCTGAGAGGCATCAAAAGTAGTTTTATTCCCATTTAACAAAGGAGAAATTGAGCTTCAGAGAGAAATACCAATTAAATAACCGCACCCCTCATCATTTTCTGAGGAAATCAGAGACTGAACAAACTAATGTCACTGATTTGATCCTAAATGTGAGCCTCCTACATCTCTCCCATCAATCCCAATATCCCTGGACATTGAACAGGTATAAGTCAGGTTACGAAATATCAAATGTTAGATGAAAGGCACAGAATTCCAGAATAATTAAATGGAAAAAAATTATTTCTGGTGGAATTAGAGAAGGATTCATAGATTTGAAGGGCTGAAGTTGATTCTCAGAATTAGATACAGCCACACAAAAAAGGAGATGGGGATTTTTAACAATCCCAGAGAAGATACAGAAAAGTGGTATTAAATCCTTACCTTGAAATAGATTAGGGAAAACGATACCACGCAGCCCCCTTGGAGTTAAACAGATGAAAGTATATGTCTGGTTAGCATAGGCAGCTAGATATTCATAAGGAAGATAGCAAAGGGAATCAGACATTATTGTTTCACCAGGAAGCTACAGCTTCACATACTCCAGGGGATCACAGCATTGCCCCACCAAGGATTAATCTCCTCCCTTCTCCCTTTTGCTACTAGATTTGTGAGGGTAGGGTGAGGGGGAAGAGAGAGGTAAGCACATTAACAGAAGAAGTCAAAATGCTGCAGGGGGAGGTGCTTGGCTATAGGTCTCTGTCAGTCTAGCTTGGGGAAATAATAGACTGGTTGGAAGGTGGGCCCAGGAAAGCTTGGGCTGTTGATTGGATATTTTGAAAAACTTCCTTTTCCCTCCCAAGCCAAGATAATATAGCCCAGGGAACAAAGAGAGTTCTCTCTCTCTCTCTCTATCTCTCTCTCCTTTCCTTCTCTCCCTCTCTCCCTCTCTCCTTCTCTCCCTCCCTCCCTCCCTCCAAGCACTGGCCCCTTCATTTCATTGGTTCGAGGGTTCTCTCTCCATAGCCATGTGGTCTTAGCAGTCATTGACCAGATGGACTTGAAATGCAGGCTCCAGGCTAAGCGAGCTGGATGGTGAGAAAGGCTGTCCTGGACTGAGCTCTAAGATAGCAAGAACCTCTGGACATTGGCCCTGATTTCTCATGGTGGGACTAACATAATAGTACACTGGAAACCAGGGACTGCCTTCTGTTTTCCCCAAATAAATCTTAACAACCTAACCTCATCCTCCCTTGTGTATCTCCAAAAAATGCTTTTTTTTTTTTCTCACGACATGGCAAGGATTGCATTTCCACCAGCAACAGCTGACTCCTTGTGTTTCTTGGTGATTATTTTCTTAAGCAGTGGCATAAGAGGTTCTACTGCAGGCATTGCCCCTGCTCAGACACAGCACATGGGTTTTAGTGACAAGTGGACTCGTTTCTTCAAAGAATCCACTCTTTACTATTTGCTAGATGTGTTACTTTAAGCATATGATTTCATTTCTAGACCTTCCCTTTTCTGTCTGCTTTTTGCTTAATTGTCCTGGAAGGAACAATGATGCGTATCGCCCGGTGCTGTGTGAGGATCGTTACTGACCTACAAAGAGCACCAGCCAGATAGCGTGTGTTCAGTGCATTAGTTTTCCTCCTCGTTTCTCATTGTCAGAGGCACCTATCTGGCTGAAAAGGAAAGACAATATTTGATTTTCCCCAAGTAGAACCAAGCCTGTACAGGAGAGTGTCAGTGCTGAAATTGAACTTCGTGTGTGAATGTGACATAGGGTAGAACATTTCATCAATTTCTAACACTCTTCAACTGGAGATTTAGGGTAGATCTACAGGAAGTGACTTTAAGTTAAGTCACCTTGGTACATTGCTTTACTATGAAAAAAAACACACATATCACTTTATGTCCCCAATAGTTTCTAGCTTACTGTAGCAGAAGTCATTATTTACAAATGTTACTAAATGGTTATTTGACAACTGTAAGGCAAATGACACATGTAATATGTGTGAGAACAGATAATGTTATTGTAATGGGTTTTATTTCATTGAATAAAACATAATTATTTTTTATTTTATTTTATTTTTAGTTCTAATTGAATTCATTGGGCTGACATTGGTTAGTAAAATTATATAGGTTTCAGGTATACAATTCCATAATACTTTATCTGTATATTGTATTGTGTGTTCACCACGCTAACCCCTTTCCTCTGGTAATCACATACTATTATCTGTGTCTATGGGACTTAATTATTAATTATTATTCTTAAAACTCAAGGCAAGAAAAACTTAAATTTTAGGATTTCATGAGAAAAAATATATACACATACATCTTTAACTATATCCATACTTATGTAATTATGGTTGCATTTATTTTTTTTAGATATAAGTGGCATGTCTACATACTATGTCAAATTGTTTGCTCAATAAAGATCCTTATATGATAGATCTGATACTATTATAATTAACCCACCATTTAATAGCACACACATAGATGTTTCTATAGTACAGAGAAGTCATTTCTACTATTAAGCTTCCTTATCATTGCCTACCCCACAATCATGTTCATGCTAGATGGTTTGCTAAATAAAACATTTTTAATAATATGTATAAAGGCTTATTTCATCCTGCAAGTTATGATTTTACAAATTGACTGCCACTATTAATCAGTGTTCTTTGGATACAAATATTCAATCTGATATTAGAATAAAATTTCTCCTTAGACAAGTAACATGTTGGTCTGGCATTGCTGGTTAACACTGTGACTAGAGAGGTTTATCCGGTGTCATGTTTCTCTGGGAGAATGGGTGGAACATAAGAGCTAGCTACCTGGAAAAAGTCAAGTAGGTGCGTAAGAGAAGAGGATTTGGCCCTGGAATTAGAACCAGATGTTGGACACCAAGATGTTCTGACCCAGGTCAGGACAGGTGCCCACCAAGTTCCTTTAATCTATTCAATAAATATTTATCCTGATTGGTGTGGCTTAATGGTTCGGCATCAAGCTATGAACCAGGAGGTCATGGTTTGATTCCCAGTCATGGCACATGCCCAGGTTGCAAACTTGATCCCCAGTAGGAGGGGGCATGCAAGAGGCAGTCAGTCAGTGATTATCTCTCATCACTGATGTTTCTATCTCTCCCTCTCTGAAATCAATAAAACTATATTAAAATAAATAAATATTTGGGGCAAGTACTATATATGTTTATATCACAACATCTAAATGCATCAGTATTTCATATGAAAAGCAGAGCTCTTGCCTCTTAGAGTTTATAGTCTAATGCTTTTTTTTTCTGAAAGTGTGGTTTCTGGATCAATAGCATCAGTATCACTTAAGAAATTTTTAGAAAGGCAAATTCTCAAATCCCATCCAGGATGTATCAGGAAACACGGGGTGGGACCAGTAATCTATGTTTTAATAAACTCTTCTGGAAATTTTGGTCTATTAGAAAGTATTTTTTAATGTTGATTCCTCAATGTGATCCTGACACAGAAAATGTGAATGGGAAGCAGAACTTAAAGTGACAGGAGATTTATTGATAAAGTTCCTTGATTTCTTGCTTGTCTCTTAGCCAGCATAAGTCACTTGGTCCTTCTGTGATATTGCCTGATGCCTAGAGTCCCAAACCTTTCTTCCCACTAGAATTATTAAAGCACTGTTGATTTATTTCCTCATTCATTTATTCATCCTACAGATGCTTGTGGAGCATGTATATTAGGCACTATTCCAATCATGTAGATACAATAGCAAAAAAGATAAGCATTACCCTTGTTCTTCTGGAGATCAGGGTCAAAACTAGATCTCAGTATATAGATTAGGGGTGGGAACATCCAGCCCATAAGCCATATAAGGCCCATGAAATCATTTGGACTGGTCCTGCCAAGGCATTAGGGGTGAGTAAATTAAATGTTTGACTAACAGGCTAATTTTTAAGTTGATAATTTTGTATGGCCTGCGAATGTTATAAATATCCAAAGGCCCTTGGCAGAAAAAAGGTTCCCACTTCCAATATAGAAAATAGCACAGACCCAAGAGGAGATGAAAAAGGACTAACTAGAAATTAAACACACATTGGCTGAAATAAAAAATAACATACAGAGACCTAACAGCAGACTAAAGGAACACAAGAATCAAGTCAAAGATTTGAAATACAAACAAGCAGAAAACACTCCACTGGAAAAGCAAAAAGAAAAAGGAATCCAAAAATGTGAAGATAGTGTAAGGAGCCTTTGGGACAACTTCAAGTGTACCAGAAGAAGAGAGAGAGCGAGATATCAAAAGCCTATTTGAAGAAATAATGACTGAAAACTTCCCCCACCTGGTGAAAGAAATAGACTTACAAGTTCAGAAAGTGCACAGAACCCCAAATAAAAGGAATCCAAAGAGGACAACACCAATACACATCATAATTTAAATACCAAGAGCAAAAGACAAAGAGAGAATATTAAAAGCAGCAAGAGAAAAAAACAGATAATTACTTACAAGGGAGCACCCATATGATTGTCAGCTGATTTCCAACAGAAACTATGCAGGCCAGGCAGAAATGCCAAGAAATATTCAAAGTGATGAATAGCAAAAGAACCTAAAAACCAAGATTACCCTACCCAGCAAAGCTATCATTCAGAATTGAAGGTCAGATAAAGAGCTTCACAGATAAGAAAAAACTAAAGGAGTTCAGCACCAAACCAGTATTATATGAAATGCTAAAAGGTACTCTTTAAGAAGAGGAAGAGGAGTAAAAAGGTAAAGATAACAATTAAGAACAACAAATACAGATCTATCAACAAGTGAATCTAAGAATCAAATGAATTAAAAACCTGATGAACAGAATAAACTGGTGAATATAATAGAATCAGAGGCATAGAAAGGGAGTAGACTGATAATTCTCAGGGGTAGAGGGGTGAGGGGAGTGCAGGGAGAAACTGGACAAAAATCGTATGCCTATGGATGAGGACAATTCGGGGGGGGCGGAGGAGGGGTGGGAGCCAGGTGGAGGGGAGCTATGGGGGGAAAAAAGAGGAACAGTTGTAATAATCTGAACAATAAAGATTTATTAAATAAAAAAAGATATTTTACACTAATAAAAGAGAAAGATGCAAATTGACTGTACCTTTGAGATGCCCAATCAGGCGTGAGTTTGCAAATTAACCCAACAAAAATGACATTAATTTGCATACACAGGTGCCTAGCAGAGTAGCCAGGGTCCTCTGGGCAGCATGGGAAGTGGAAAGGTGGTTCCAGGCCAGAGCAAAAGCAGAAAGGCATCTCTGGGCTGGAGCATAGGCAATGCCAACAGCCAGGGGAAGGAAGGCCCATTCTTGCACAAATCTTCATGCATTGAGCCTCTAGTTTAATTTAAATGATCATCATGGTGGCAGGAAGGAAGGTGGATTAGAATAGAAAAATGAACATGGAAAGACCACCTTGGAAGAGCCTGCTGCTCAAATGTCGAAGTGTAATGCTCTAGATCCGTGGTTGGCAAATTGTGGCTTGTGAGCCACATGAGGCTCTTTGACCCCTTGAGTGTGGCTCTTCCACAAAATACCACAGCCTGAGCAAGTGTATTTTGAAGAAGTGACGTTAGAAGTTTAAGTTTAAAAAATTTGCTCTCAAAAGAAATTTCAGTCATTGTACTGTTGATATTTGGATCTGTTGACTAATGAGTTTGCCGACCACTCATTAATGGGATGCTATGAAAGGGGCATTATCACACATACCAATTATCACACAGATAGTGGTACAGTGTGGGGAGGGACCTAACAGATAACAGAATGGCTTAAGAAGCAGGATACCACCAAGACCAGTTTGGCTCAGTGGATAGAGCATCAGCCTGTGAACTGAAAGATCCCAGGTTTGATTCCTATCAAGGGCATGTACCTTGGTTGTAGGCACATCCTCAGTAGGAGGTGTGCAGGAGGCAGCTGATTGATGTTTCTCTCACATCGATGTTTCTAACTCTATCCCTCTCCCTTCCTCTCTGTAAAAAATCAATAAAATATATTAAAAAGAAATAAAGAAGCAGTATTCCTGCGTAAAAGCAGGTTGTCACTCACTGGAATGGCTTTCAAGCTGCTCAAACTCAGAGATGCCCCCTAGACTGGGGAGCTGAACAGAGAGAAGTGTGTTCACCTATAAGATCCTCTTTCAGTGACATCAGGCTCAGGAGTGTCTTTTCCCATGTGCCACAATCTCCTCCTACCTGTTAGGTTTCATGTTTGGGGTATTTTTCCTAAGGGTTGCCCTCTCATTGTTTTTTTAAAATGTAAATCTCCTGAAGAATTAGATTTCTGAACTGTTTTTAATAATGCTGAGTGCATTGGTTTGCTCCTGACAGATGCAGATTATAAGGTTCCTTGGTTAGGATGCTAAATTCTCTGACATGACCTTGGTTTCACCCTGAGCCAGGCCAGGACAAGGATGTGATGTGACTGACGTCTTACCCCACACATGGCCTCTGGTGACTGGAGGTTGACACATTCACCAGCCCTCCCCCTGGGGTGCCCAGTCATCTCTCCTGAGGAGCTGACAGCACTTGGCAGTGCTGACAAGTGACTCATTTCCAGCCACATAAAATGGCTCCAATCTTCTCTTCTTTGAAGTCTCAGATTGCCTCTTTCACCTCCAGCTTTTCTGCCAACTTCACTCCAGTGATGCCCTATGTTAAAAAATCACACTCATTATGCCAGAGGAGGGTCTGGCTTGGAGTTCAGCTTTCATCACAGTTGTTGATATGCTGTAACCATCTGCTTGGATCCATGCTCTTGCAGGCCTATGATTTGTCCTCTCCCTCTACCCTCCCTTGCCCACTCCCCCGCCCCTGTGCAGCACCTTCCCAGGGGAGTGGGAAGAAACTGTCCCTCCTGCATTGTAGTCTGTTTGATTGTAGGGTGCCTCCATGAATTAAGTCATCCAAATCAGAAACCAAGGTCCTTACTCAGATTCCTGGACTGGGATGGCATTTGTGCAGGGAAAGGATGCTAGTGGTCAGCCAGATGTTCAGCTCTAGCTCCTTACCATAGTGGCCACAAAGATCAGGTAGACCAGTGGTCTCTCCAGTGACTTGGGCATCTCACAGAGTTACGACTTGTTTCCTGGTGAGGAAAGAGAACCATGAGATGGCCTCAGAAGTTGCAGAATATCATTCTGACACATTCTTTTGGTCAAGTCATTACGGCCAGCCCACATTCAAAGGGAGGCAATTAGACCCCATCTTTCCATGGAAGGGCCACGAAGAATGAGTAGCCATCTTTCATCAATCATTCAAATAATGCTATGGGTACAAAGATAGCATTAACAGACACTTCACTTCTAGAAATATATAGAATGTGCATGAAAAGGGATGATGGGCCCAGCTAGCATGGCTCAGTAGTTGAGCATTAACCTATGAACCAGGACGTCAAAGTTTGATTCCCAGTCAGGACACATGCCCAGGTTCTGGTCTTGATCCCCAGTGTGAGGTACAGGATGCAGCTGATCAATAATTCTCTCTCATCACTGGTGTTTCTATCTCTCCCTCTCCCTTCTTTTCTGAAATCAATAAAAATATATTTTAAAAAGAAAAGGGATGATGGGGGTTTGGGCGGGAGTATGGAGCTACTGAGAAACCTCTACACTAACATGGTAGAGTTGAAGGAACAGCACTATTTCAGCCTCACCACTACACCCTGCAAAGCCAGTGAGAACTAAGCAGGTGGATTCCCCAGTCCCAGCGGGGTGCATGTATAAACCGGGGACTCAGGGGCAGCACTCTCTGAATAGAAGTGAGAATGCGAAGAGCTTCCCTGGGATTTCTTTTCTGAATCACCTGCAATGAAACAGGAGACTCTCTCCAGCCTTTTTCTGTCTCTTACATGATGGAGGTCGCACCGGGTTATTTCCCCAAACTGTGGAGGTAAGAGGATAAAAGGTCTCCGTTATCTTGGCCATCACAAGCTCGAGTTACTCGTAGGGAACAAAGGAGGAGGCATAAAGAGGACATGGCAGAGTGGATGTTGTACATAAAAGACACTTTCTAGCCCAATGTAGTTCACATTTCCTCTCCTTACCGACTGCTCGTTTTTCTAACCACGTGGGGTTTTGTTACCACAAGATACATATGGCCTCTTTTCTTAGTTCATTGACCTGGTTTAAAATTTTTAACTTTTTAAAGCTGACTTGCTGTTACCTGTTCATTCTCCTAATGCTTCTATTATAACTTTGTAACCTGAAAAAGACCTAAATAAGATAATTACTTCTACTGTTGTTCTGATGTCCTTGTGAATTTCTGACTAATAACATATACAAAATTAAATACACACAATATTCATTCAGAGACATGCTTTCTCATACACATAATCACATACATATACATGGGTATCAATATATCCTGGATTCCTAGGGACATTCATGGGTTTTTAACCTTTCTTCAAGTGTAATTATTAATTAAACACATTCACATCCACACATTTCATTCTCAAACATATCCAATATGAATGATAAATTAGACAGTCACCTGAACTTTTAAGTATACATTCCCCAACAAAATATACCATGAACACACATAAAAACACATATAAGCATACCAACACACTGAATTCCCCTTCTCTGTACAAACCAACAAATACATCAAACCATTCTAAAATGCATGTACACACACACACACACACACACACACACTAACACCAGAATGCACAGATGCCCTCAAATTCTAAATGCACTTTCAAATTCTTATCTAAATCATCCATCCCACAGTAAGACTACACACCCACACACACAGACACCAACAGATTCTCAGACCTACAAACATGTAAGACAGAAATATAGGGAAATGATGTGCAAAAAAAAAAAAAGAAAGAAAAATGGAAAGGAAATGCATACAAACACATCCCTCAATATTCCTTACACCAATGATAACTTCCAGAAGTCTTTAGACACCTCACGAACACACATAAATATCCATGCTCAAATGCACCTCTCACACCTATACATACTGCAGACAAATCCAGTCATGTACTTTAAAAAAATATGGTTAGAATAAAATACTTCTATATGCAAAACCACATATATAATATAACAAAAAAATACACTATGCATAATCACAAACACACACACACACACACACACACACTTCCGACCAGTTTTCTTCTGCCAACACTTTCCCATACTTCATCTCACAACCCAGACTTCAGTCAAATGAACATCTCTTCAGAACTTTCCCCACCACAAATCAGTCCTGCCTTCTTTCAAACACAAGTAGACCTCCTCCTGCAGATAATCCCTCAGCCTGAGAAGGCGCCTCCCTGCCTGCTCACCCAGCACAAACTCCAGAAACACGTTTGCAAACCTAGACAAAACGACACCCTAGGAACTTCCAAGGGCAAGGAAATCCCACAGAGGGAGGATGGTGGTGAAGAATGAAAGCAAAGGTCCCAGAGGGAGGGAAATCCTGGACCAGTAGCCAGCACCTCAGTTCCAGGCGTTGCTCTGCCACGAATGGAACGCTGGGGCACCTGAGGCCAGATCCTGCCACTCGCAGGCCCTAGTCCCTCCACCGGTAGAGGTTTGGACTTGACAGATTACTTTATAAGATCCCGGAAGCTGTGACTCAAAATAGCTGGACATTTCCGAGCCAGAAACTGCTAGCACGTAAGAACTCTTATTTGGACTGAATAAGGGCAGTGAGTCCTCCTGCCTGAGTGGAGTGGAAAATGGTGTGCAAAATTTGGAGTTGAAAAAAAACAACCACTTCATTTCAAATCTTTGTTCTGCCCTGAATGAGTTAAATCAATCTCTAAGGTTTTTATTTAGCTGCTACTATGGGCCAGGTGCTGTGCTGGGCCCGAGATGAAGACTCCCCTGAAACAGCCTCTGCCTCTACAGTTTAGGTGGGGAAAACAGCACATGAATAAGGAACCGGAGCATGCATTGTTGGGATGCTATGAAAGGGGCATTATCACAAATACCAAACCATGTCGTTAATATGACATTCTACCATATTATTACCGAGTTGTCCCATCTATAAAAATCCACCCGCATCCTTTTTCACACCTCCCCACTTCTTGGCTCACACATCTCGACCTCTGAGAAGCTCGGGCAGGCTCCCTGGCTGCTCCTGACCTATCCATGTTTTGGCATAGAGTCTATTTCTCATATGGCCCTGAGGGCTGAGCGGCCCATAACCCTTTCCTGAAGTTGTGCGGCTTTTCCCAGCACTAGGATTTAATTTCATTACTTTTATTCATCTAGCCTCGGGTACTTCAGCTCCTTGGGTTCCAGCCGCGATGAACTGGTAGCTCCCCCACAGACTCCTGATTAGCTGCTTTTGATTAGGGCCTAATGACTTCATTCGGTCCCTAATTCAGGGGGATGAGTTACAAAACTGCCAGCAAACTGCTCAAACAGAATTACATTTTCCCAAGCCCTGAAGACATCACTTAAACTCAGCGCACGCTCCCGCGTCCCCCTCCCTCATTGCCTGGGACAGCACTGCACAGATGCTAGAGAGGAAGGAGGCTGGTGGCCCAGCTCCTGGCTGCCAGGGCAGATGGCACAAGGAAAACGCCTGGAAGCTGACAGCCTGGCTCTGCGGTGAAGTCGCCCCCAAACTGACACCCACGCTGTGCCCAAAGGGAAAGCTTCATATGTCAGGGTTTCCCTGAAATCTGCACCTTTCACACATGCTGCTCACCTTCCCCCAGGACAGGATGCACCCCTGAACTGTGGCTGGATCATTGGTCGCTGACACCGGGGGGCCCTCAACCTGGAAGCCTTGACCCACAGCAAAGGTCAGAAGACAGAGAGAAAATAGTCTCTACCTAAGATCCACACTGACTATTTCTGCTGCAGGTCCCAGGCCGTGGCCTCTGGCATTATACACGAAGGAGCAAGATGCTGAGGTATACAATCTTGCCTGACGATTTGAAACCCCTTGGCAGGTGTGTGAGGAGGGAGGGAGTTAATATACAGGGACCTAACTTTGGAGGCCCACTTCAGAAGATCCTTGTCTGCTAAGCCAATATTCTAACAGATTTATTTACATTTAAAAGTAAATAATTTGACAAGCATTTATTTAACATGCAACCATGAGTCGAACTCTATCTCAGACTCCAAGAATACGTAAGACTCCATCCTTGTCCTTTGAAAGCCACTATTTCAAAGATCCTTTGATTGACAAGTCTACACACCATATTAAGTGTCTGGGACATAATAAGCGGTAACTACAATTGGACCAAACTCTACATGCACATATGTAATACACATATATGAGAATTGGCTAAAATGCAAATCATTTGAAATGCAGTTAGAGGGAAACTAATTGTTCCTTCCCCCAGCCCTCAAGGTGCTCTCCCCAGAGTCAACAGCTGTTAAAGGTCACCTTCAGACATTTCATACTTTCATGCACACATTTTAAAATGAAAAAAGTGAAATTCAATGAGGTGGGGGGAGCAGTGAGTTGCCCAAAGTCACAGAATGAAATGATGATGACAGAGGTGACTATGGTTCCCATACGCCTGCTTTCTTCAGAGAAAACTTGAATCGTCTTGTTCTGCAGCCTTCATGCCGGTAGATGCAGGCTTGAGAGTGCTACACCCTACAAACCAACCAAGAGCTAAAAGAAGATTGTGGCAAGGACAGAGGTAGTGAGAGGCAAGTCGCTGAACTTCCAGAAAACGCCTATGACACAGAGGCCATCATCCACATAAACTCCTTCAAGAGCTTCCAAGCAGCTAATTCATATCCATTTCCTTCTGAATCTAGAGGTTAGGCCAGGCACTGGGCTGGTCCTCAGAGTCTGATGCCTCCCCTTACCTGACCATGACTTCTGCATCTGAGCTCAGTCTACCCTGATGCTTGCTGTTTCTTTCTCCATCACTCAATGATGTTACATCCATGCCCCCTGCGTATCCTCAAACTCCAGGCCTTGTTTGTTAAAGCTTTGTGTATGTTGAACCTCTGATACCTCACAAAGGCCCTCTAAGTACAGTAATTGTCACAGAAATAGATGACATGCCTAGAACAGCCCTGCAGGGAGTTAGGTGGCACATTGAGAAAAGCACAAGAATTAAAACCATATAGTCCAGTCTCTAATTCCAGCTTGTCATTGCAACTGATTAAACATTGAGCACATTATAGAGATCCTATAAAATTATTTTTTTGTACAAAAAGAGAATTATCATATTTGCTTTCAAACTTTTTTGTGGATTAAGTAACACAAGAAACTTGTCATGAGTTTAATGTCTAGTGGATGCTCCATAAATAGTAAATATTTTAATATTTTATTTCATTTACTTATATCTGTCTCACCCAGTAGAGCATACGCTCCCAAGTCCAGGGGCCACTTTGTAGAATGGGTTTAGTATATCCAGCATTGAACACTATGTCTGGCACATAGCAAATGTTTAATAAACATCCACTAAAAAACGTTAAAAAAAAGCATGAATGGGAAGTTTCTGTGAGCAAGTGGTCATTTCTAACTGCTGGCCAAATCAGAAGGCAAATGAGCTATGATTTCGGTCTTAGAGAAGGATGGAAGGTATTTCAAACTAAAGGAAGCTTACAGTTCCAGTTCCATCTATGCTGCTGCAAATGGTAAGAATTCTGGAACAGGAGAGCATTATGCTAAGTGAAATAAGCCAGGCAATGAAAGAAAAATACCATATGATCTCAATCATTTATGGAAAATAAATAACATTATAACCTGATGAACAAAATGATAGATACTGAGGCAATAAAGCACTGAACAGACTGTCAAATTACAGCGGGAAGGCTGGAGAGTGTTAGGGAGGGAGGAAAGAGATCAACCAAAGGACATGTATGCATGCATATAAGCACAACCAATGGACACAAGACACTGTGGGGGGTGGGATGAGGGCATGCGACAAGGGGTAGGGGAGGCTGGTGGAAAGTCAATGGGGGAAAAAGATATATGTACTATTATGTAATACTTTAAACGATTTAAAAAAAAATAAGGAAGCTTATAGGCAACAGCAAGCTCCTGTGGGAAGGAAGCCAAGGCACTTTAAGGGAATGTAAGAGAATCAATGAACTTTAGTATGAAGATTGATACCCTATGCTCATCAGTGAAATGTTACCTATGACAACATAGCATACAGAGCAGATCGTCATTGCATGTTTGGTAAATGATGCTGAAAATAAGCACGTACCAAACTCATGAGAAAGCCTTAAGTGATCCCAGCAACCTTATAGAATTCACTCTGAATTCTATGTTCGGAAAGTCGCAAAAACATGAATCCACTTTGGGTCATTTCTTGGGCCCCCAAGAGGCTGACACAGCTCTCCAGGTAAATATGTGGTGGCCACACATGCCAGGCAGTAATCAAGCAAATAGAGGTGCCAGGGTTGCTGCTGAGTTCAGCCTGCCTTTGGGGTCTGAACAGTGATAAACATATTATAGCTTGTTTCCTATGGCTTTTCTTTTCTTTCCCCGCACACATTGAACAAATTGAGGTGGCACTAAATTGGTAAGATGTACTAAATCGCAATTTCTTCAGTGTGCTGAATTAAAGTTTCTCTATCAGCAAATAAACCGAGGGGTTTCAACCAGGCACTGTCCCTGGGGGGAATAAGTGATGCACTCTTAGTAAATCAGAAACTGAACATTGGTGTTTTTGTGATGTTTGGAGATGGAAGGAAAAGGGGAGGCAGCATTATAGGATGGGGAACAGAGAAAAGGAATGGGAACAGATAAGCCTGCACTTGCCAAATCTCTGCTATGATTCTGCCGTGACTCATGTCTTCCTCAATAGCATTATTTGTAATTATGCCTGTCATTTATGGAGCACTTGCCAAGTGCGATGAACTATGCTAAGCACTTTACACACATTATTTAATTTAATGTCCAAAACTACCTTGTGAGGAATCACCTCCAGGTAACAAAGAAACTTTAAATCATATAGGCCAAACTAATTTGCCTGGTGTCACACTGTAAACCAGTGACAAACTGGGATTCTATCACTCGTCCCTGTGATGTCAGTTCTTTTTATCTATTTTTTAATTTATTGATGATTTTATATAGACCTTTGTTATATTTAACAAACAGCACAATTATACTTTATTTTTATGAAAAACAATGTTTTATTTTATTTTTCAACTAGAGGCTCGGTGCACGAATTCATGCACATTGAAAGGAAGTTAATTAGAAGAAATATTTTAATATCATTTTTCACCCTTTCTCTATAATAGAAGTGTCAACCAAATTCACAATCAACAATGACAGATTAAAACGCATGCGTGTGATTGGGGCCAGGGAGAGCTTTATATGCATCGTGCATGCACAAGTCAACTTAGTCTGTTATTTATATAGAATAAAATTGCTTACTTAGACCTGCTTTCTGATTTAGCTAAACTTTTTTCAGCCCAGTGAAGAACCCCAACTTCTCTTTCAGATAATTGTCAACAGCACCAGCAGTAAATATCAACACGAATCAGATTATTATTGTAGGTCACGCAGGGAGAACAAAGGGTAAAATATTTAACTGCAGCAGTGTTTGACCATATTCTGTGCAGTGAGAAAACCTGAAGTCATTTTCAAGGTCCACCATTTCTTATTTTCAATCGGGTCAAGTTTCTAAGCTTTCTAAATCTCCGTTTTTCTGGCTAATGGAAAGAAAATAGGATTCCACCAAGTCTCTTATCTACTACTCCAGGACTTCTGTGAGGATCAAATGAGATGAGGCATGGGAAAATGCTTCACAGACATTTGGTTAGAGTGTAAAATGTTTCCACCCGACTGTAAAACAAGTCATGTTCCTGGGCTGAAGAAACTCCAAGGAGTCTAGTTGCTAGGGAGAAGAAGCTGGGTGTTGATATGTGATGCCATTACCCAGCACCCACTTTTCCAGGCTGGGCTAGGATGTGGGCCACATCTTGTACCATGGGTCTTGGCCGTGTTGGCTGCAATTTGGTGGGCTGTCACTCTGGGGTGGTGGCGGGACCTGTGTCCTACTTGGGGGAAGCAGAGTGTTACTTGGTGGGCACCAGGTCCGTGGTGCTGTTTCTCTGTAAATGGCCAGTGTGCATCATGGCAGCTCCTATGTTGAGTGTCTACCCCTTGGTAGTTAGTGTGTGTCCTAGCAATCAGTAGGATGGACACTTAGTATATTAGTCTTTTATATATATAGAATACAGTTTACATTTGATATTGTTTTGTATTAGTGTCAGGTATACAACATAGCAATTAGACAATCGAATACTTTACAAAGTGGTTCCCTGATATTTCGAGTACCTGGCATCATACATAATCATTACAATATTACTGTTATATTACCTATGCTGACTGTACATCACCATGACTATATTGTAACTATCTATCTATACTTCTTAATCCTTTTACCTTTTCCACCCAGCCCCTCCACCCTCTGCCTCTGGCAACTTTCAGTCTGTTCATGCTCTTTTGCTCTCCTTCCTTCCATTGCAAAGCCTGCTGTGCAGTTGTGTTTTAGGTCTGAATGAGGATTTTTGCTCAATGATGAAACAATGAGGAATTATATGTTTGTCAATATCCTACTTTGTAACCCAGAAAATTTGAGGCAGCTTTTAAAAATACCTGCAATAAAATTGCAAATTACAATATAAGCCAAATAGAGAAACCTGACCAGAGTAAAAAAACAATGAAATCTAGCTATGAATGTCTATCATATAAAGATCAGTAAAGTAAAGGAGCAGTTAGTCTGAGCATCTTGTCTGATGAGGGGAAAACACACACATGACTTGTTTGATGTCTAATATTTATTTTTAAAAATTTCAATTTTATTTTTAATATTTTTATTGATTTCAGAGAGGAAGAGGGAAAGAGATAGAAATACCAATGATGAGAGAAAATTATTGATCGACTGATTCTTGCATGCTCCACACTGGGGATTGAGCCCACAGCCCAGGTATGTGCTCTGATGAGGAATTGAACCATGACCTCCTAGTTCATAGGTTGATGTTCAAAAAATGCCAATTCTTCAGAGGGAACATGCTGATAAAAATCTATCATCCAATAAAAGATGGTGGTATAGTCAACAGCCAGGCCTTGAGAAGCTATTTATGGTCATTCAGAGAGCTAGGAGCTAGGTAGGTGGTGAGAAACTAAACAAGCATACCTGCCTCGCATAGCCTACAGCCTACCAAGAAGGCAGCTCTCAAATAAGCACAATGAACATTTCAACCATGCAAAGAGGTATTGAGATAACAGAATTACCCAACTCAGTCTGGGGAGAGCAGGAAATATTTCCTGGTGGAAATGATATTTAATGAGAGCAGACATTATACTTAACCAGAGGTGGGAGAATGCATAACAGTTAAGTAGGTAAAGAATGAGGAACTGGGAATTTTGTAAGGGCATTTGACTGGCAGAGGAATAGCATTTGCAAATGGCTTGGGGGTGGGGGGACTTGTCATATTCAGGAGCCAGAGACCTCCAAAGGCTCTAACAGAGTAAGGGACAGAGAGTATGTTGGGGTCAGTTTATACCAGCTGGCAAGAACCTGGGAATATTGATACCACAGGAATTGTTAAACACTATACATGCAGGCTCATTATGTCCTCCACAAGCATTTACTAGCTCACCACTGCATCTGATCACATATTAAGCAGCCATTCCTGCCAAGAAAGTACCTTGGAGAGAGAATCAGTTGAAATTGAGGAAATCACAGAAGGCTTCTTGGAAGATATACCATTTGAGCTGATGATAGCTCTGAGCAAAATCCCAATTTACTTCATAAAATATACCTGAGTGGGTAGATTATTATGATCTCTGAACACATAATAATCTCGCCACTCAGTGTATATCCTATATAATAAAAGGCTAATATGCAAATTGTCCTCTCAACCAGGAGTTCGACCAACAGGCAGGCTGGCCAACCATTCATGCTCCCTCCCCCTGGCCAGGCTGGCTAGACTCCACCCATGCACAAATTCATGCTCTGGGCCTCTGATATATATATGTGTATACACACACACACACACACACACACACACACACAAACAAACACACACACTGAGTGGCCAGAGATCATAATAATCTGGCCACTCAGTGTATGATTATCTAACTACTGTGCTGTACACCTGAAACTAATACAAATAATATCAAATGTAAACTTGAATTGAAGAATAAAATAAAACTTGGTTGAATGAAAATAAAGTATAAATTTCAGCAAGTTGGAATACTGAATTCAAAGAATTAGTAGCTCACAAGTAGTAGAGAAGCACAAATGATCAACTTTAGGGAGAGGCAATGTGCAGACATACAGTATCGTTCTTAGTAATTAGGGTATGCAAAGAGAAGTTGGTATTGGGACATTCAGTAGGCAATTATTACCAACCAATCAACAGTCTAATGTTCCAGAAAAACAGTCTTGATTTCATGAAAAGGGGAGTAAAGCCCATAAGATACAAAGCAAAAATCAGTCCTGCAGCAATAGCGAGATGCACAGGTAATTTAGACAGGGACCCAAGGATGATATCTGGGCCCAAGATAAAGGTATCCCTCTGGAGAAAATGCAGAAGCCCAATAGCTCGGTCATAATAGGGCACCCTCGTTGGATGCAGAATGCCCACACTCTGTTTTGCATCTCCATCCTTCATGATCTGTCAAATAGGTTGGCAGCCTCCAGAAGCCCCGGATTTGTGAAGAGAGGAAGCAAAAGCAGGTGGTGGCTGGGATTTGGAGATTGAGGGATGGGGATCACCTGATGAACAAAGGGCAAAGGCAGGGAAGAGCAGTTTTGCACAGAGAAGAAAGGCAGTTTTAGGAGATACAGTTGGAAAGGTTAATTAGGTCCAAGATGAGAAGTGTCTTAAATACTTGGCTAAGATGCTTTGACGTTATCTGGCAGGCAGTGGGAAGGTGGAGCCAATGAGAATGTACAACTAGGACCATGAGTGATGTGCGTTGAGACTTATAGTACTGAGACTTACCTGGCACATTATGTGGGACTGGACAGGAGAGAATCTGGGGCACAGGGGAGCGTGCATTAAAATAGAACTCAGGCAGCACCACACCGTCAGAGCACACTCCTAAAGTGTAAGGAAAACAGCATCTGAGCTTGGTGAGCACCATTTCTCCCCATTCAAAACCCTTTGCTCTTCTCACATAAGCAGTAATATCGAGATGCACAGGTAATTTAAGCCCTCTGTCTCAGTATGCCTATCATTTTGTTGAAATCCTCTTCCTTTCTCGGGATTGTTTTATGAGAAACTAATGGAAAGGCAGTTTGACTCTTATAATTTTTTCTCCAAATTTTAGGTTTTGGACTGGGTAAATGTGACCATGGTCTTTTCCAAAATGCACATACTGTTTTTCTGCGTTTTCCTCTCTTAAAGGGAGACAAAACGTTGGCAGCAAGGTTGTTAGTTTGACAAGGAGCCCTCTTATTCCTTCTAAATTGCTACATGAAATGCCCTATTCCAATTTCACTGAAATAGCATGGAAACAACTTGACCTCAAAACTCCATCCTTAGCAAACATAGATGTCAGAGCTATGGAGATAAATACTCTCACAAAGTTAAGCATCCATGATGTCTAACCAGTGGCTGTTGACACCAATTCAACGTCAAAGGGAATCCCCTATTTGGGATATAGCAAAGAAGGACGCTAGATTCAGTGCAAAGTATCTCAGTTGTGATTAAGCATGGCTGTGAGACAGCCCTGAGACCAGGCCCTTCTCCAGCTAGAAAGCTCTGCTCTGCTCCTTGCTGGTTTGTTACTCCTCTGCTCTCGCGAAGCCTCTTCCGTGTTTCAGCTCAGCTGGGGAAATGCAGTTTTTGGTAGATAGGGAAAGTACTTTCAGAGTCAGAGGGGAGCTGGCTTATACATATAGACAGAAGTCCCAATCCTGGTCCCTGATTGGTCTATCCTCATGCAAATGAGGACTCCAAATCCTTGCAGTTTGATTGGTCCAAAAGGCACTTTACTGATTGGTCAGAATGAGCTCCTCTGATTGATTGGTGCTGCACAGCTCCCATTAAATGGGGAAAGCCTCCATCCTATTGGTGGAAATAGGATTCCAGAAACTCCTTTATATGGGCTGGCTCTGACAGCAGACACACAATGCAGGCAGGCAGTTCTGTGAAGGCTTCTTCCTGAAGTGCAGTTTGCATGAGAGGCTCCTGTGCTTTCTGTTTTGTTTTGTTTTGTTTTTATTTGAATCCAGTTAGCCACCAGGAGCCCTTAGTAGTAGATATCTTCTTTCTCGGGATTTACAGTGAGGATAGTAATATTCCTGAATTTAGTCACAAGATCTGGATTTAAATCTTGGCTCTGTCACTTCATAGTGTGTTATTTTAGACAAGTCCCACAGCCATACTGAGCCTCAGTTTGTCCCTTTTTAAAATGGGGTGAATAGCTCTGCCTTGCCTGAGAGAATTATGACATAATGCACAAGAAAGCTTTTTATTTTACTGCAAAATGCTGCTCAGATGACAAGGAGCAAATCCTTCATCAATGGCTCCTTTTCTTTGGGGGAGTCCTCATGTACTTTCAAGCCCAAATGAGAAGCCTCATACCATACAGTGTGTGTGTACATCTGAGGGGATGGCTGGCCTTGCTGACTACAGGACAGCCATAACTGTCCTCTTCTGCCGGCACAGCCTCCTTTCTCACTTGAAAGGTGAATTTCAAGGAGGAGAGAAGGAAAGCGACTTCAAATAGTAAACCCCCTCCTCACCCCCACCTGCCTGACTGGAGCGGAAGATGGCTAAGGCGGTGATTGCCCCCGGCTCCTGGAAGCTGTTCCCTCAGCCACATTGACTCTGCCTTTTGCAAGCTCATCCTTGAAGGCTGAGGGAGGGGGCAGGCACTGCCTCTGCTTACTCCCATCCGGTTGGATCCTGGAGGGATATTGTAAGCTTTTCTCCCAAGAGGAGGCATCTCTGTCAGAAGATCTGAGGGGACATTTATCTTCCTGACACACTAATCTGTCAGCCACAGGTGAAGATAAGGGGATAATGAGCAGAAAGGGGAGGGAAAGTGTCCAATCCAATGGGCAAAGAATGTGTTCTCGGGGCCATGCGTCCTCCCTGGGCTTGAGAACGAGGGCCAGCTTACACAGCACTTGGGGAGGAGGAGGGAAACATGGCAGGACTCCTGGAAGGAGAATCAGGAGAGCTGAATTCAAATCTCAGCCTCCTCTCGGCAGGGTGGCTTCTCTGAGCTTCTGCATTTAGCCCAGGAAAAGGGAATGCTGCCAGGGGCGACATTACTTTCATAACATTAAAGACTGGAGTGACAAGCCACTGATAGGAGAGGTGTCACAGCATCCTCCAGTGTACTGCCTCTATGCCACCATAATGCCCTACCTACCCCACACTGGGACCCGCTCATTCCAACAAAGCTGGCTTGTCTGTGTGGGTGACACATCTACCAGTCCTGGCTCTTGGGCATGTTGGTACAAATGGTGTACTTCTCACCCTTCTGGGAAAATGTGGCTCTGCATTGTCAATGACCTTGTGCTGTTCTTTAGTTCCGAAACTAAAGGGGGTTTTCCAGACTCATGCGAGGGTGAGAGCACAGGGCTAGGAAAGACTGCACGGACAGGCTCGGTGAACCTGGCCCCCTCTGCAGCTAGAACAGCCCCTTCGCTGTTTCACAATGTGGTTTTCCAGCAGGATGCCTTCTGCAGAGTGCAGAGCTACCACAAGGGGAAACAGTATTTGAAAACAACCTTAGCAATGCAGCGGTAGTTCAGGGCAACTTGTTCAGGCCTCTCCGGAAGCTTGTCCAGAGCTCAGCCTATCCAGTGTAAACATGAGTAGGGAGGGGAATGAAATTATGAATAAAGGCTTTAAACAAGGGATGGAGCCCAAGATGGAGGCAGGAAGCCCAGACGTTACAGATCTGATCCCGTGTCGCTGCCGTCACACATACCCGGCACCTGTTTCTCCCATTCTGCCAGTAGTCATTATGGCTGTCCTGCACACAGGGCTGTCCAGCACCCCCACTGGAGCTGATGAAAGGGAAAGCTAAAGCACCAGCATCTTCATTTTATGCGGAAGGCTTCCTCAGGGAAAGCCCATTTCCCAGGCCTTGTCTTAAAGGAGCATTGACATCTCTGTGACTGCACATGCTCCTCTCCCCTTCCCTCCCTCCACCCAGCCAACCCTCCCCATCCCCGCCCAGGGGACACAGGGTGATGGAAACAAGGCTACCCACCTTTCCTTCACAAATGGTGTACCAACCCCAACAATGCTGTGCCAGGCCCCACGCTATGTACTTACATGCACTATATCTCTTTCGCCCTGGTATCTCCGCAAGATGGATATTAGCACCTCCCTTTTAGAAATGAGAATCGTCAGGCTCAGAGCAGTGAAACTTATGCCCAAAGTCATCATGCTGCTAAGTAGCAATGCGGACATCTGAGCTCAGACCTTTCTTTCTCTCCCAAACCTAACTTTCTTCCATTACACGAAGGTGACTTGTTCATTAGATACAGTCTCCGGCTATCAAACACCCTTAGGTGAGCGCTTCTCTGAGAAATGCAGTCACGTAGATTTCAGGCTGCTGCTTTGGCCCCCTCCAGCCGTGTTGCTGGCTCCCACTGGCGCATGCATGCAGAAGTCCTTCTATTCCTACAGTGATTCTAGGCAACTTACTATGCAGGGAATCTCCTTGGGCCTAATCAGTTAAATATTTGAAAACAGGACCCCCAAAAAGTGAATGAATACTTGAAAAAAAATGCATGGATACGTGAGTGAAGCAGAAATTAAGTGAATGAATGAACTGGCTATCCCTCAAAGGAGGGAGATCAGGCTGTTAGTCAATGAATCCTAGAGTCGAGGCTGGAATTAGGACGGACATGAGACCATCATATGAGGGGAAGTGGGTGGTTATAGAAGGGAGGCCTAGAAATTCTCACTGAAATACAGTGGTACCTCAAGATACGAGTTTAATTCGTTCTGTAACCTTGAGTGTGGGAAACTATGAGAAGCTGGAGTCGCGGTAAACTGGTGGGTCGTGTGCAGCCGGCCTATCTACGCGATTACTCGTATCTCAACTGTTGCTGGTATTTCAAAGCAAAAATCACTCGCTCGACAGCTCGTATCTCAAAAATCTCATATGTTAGGGCACTCGTATCTCGAGGTACCACTGCATCTGAAACCCAAGGGCACAGGCCTGTGTTACAGAACAGGGAGATGACCAGCTCTGGGGCTGCTTCAAATGTCCATGTCAGGTAAACATACACAGGCAGTGCTTTCTTTCAGTAACCATGAGAAGATACTATATCAGTGGTCGGCAAACTGCAGCTCGAGAGCCACATGTGGCTCTTTGGCCCCTTGAGTGTGGCTCTTTCACAAAATAACCATAGCCTGGGTAAGTCTATTTTGAAGAAGATGCGTTAGAAGAAGTTTAAGTTTTAAAAGTTTGGCTCTCAAAAGAAATTTCAATCGATGTACTGTTGATATTTGGCTCTGGTGACTAATGGGTTTGCCGACCACTGTACTATGCTATCCCTCTTGGTGCCTTTGGCACCAATCTCACTGCAGGCGTCTTTCCAACCTGCGTCATCAGGGGCAGGACTCAGCGAATGGGAGAACCACAGGTCCTGGGAAGATCAAAGACACACGCTTTGATGCCTCAATTAACGTTCCCCCTTTAAGGCTTTCAAACACAATTTACCTTTCTCTGCTGGGCTGGGCCGGACACAAAGACATGTGCAGGGTCTTTCTGGAACACAAAGCCCATGTGTGTCTGTAATTAACAGCTCCCTCCTGCTAAAAACGGAGTGGGGTTTGGGTATACAACGCAGCCGGTGTGGAAGAATGGAATCTGCTATTCACAGGGTACCGAGCGGGCTGCCTGCCCAGGACTGCTGTCCCCGCATGATAAGGCTCAGGGCACAAGAAGTTTGAGGCACGGAATTAAGAGATAAGCGTTCTAACCAGGGAGAGAGATGACAAGGGGTGGGATAAAGGGAACGACGGTTCACCCTGTGTGGAAAGGACACCCTCGTAGAGGCTGAAAACCCTGTATTTTGTTGTGTACTGGATTTGCCACTTTCTGTTTGGCCTCGGGAATCCATAGAGGTCCTTAATTCCTGCTTCCTTGTAAGAAGGAGATAACAAGACCACCTCGGGCCTGTGGCATTGAATCCTTTTTTTTTTTTCCCCTGGGAAAGTTTATTGCAGTATGTTCTTCCAGTCTTACACCAATTCTCCGATAAACGTCCCATGAAACCCTGAATAAGTCATTGTCCTCCCAAACAGAGACATGTCCCAGAGCAGAGTACTCACATGTCCTTTCTAAGCCAGCATGATCTGCTGAATGGCTCTGAGTTTGCCTGGAGTGGGACTAGCTCCTCACACCAAGAACTGTGAGCCCTATCCGGCAGGGCTGCCATGGGGTGAGTTGGGTTTATAAAAGAACCTTTAAGAACATTAAAGTTCTACTAAGAAAGGGCAGCGTAGCGAAGAGCTGGTGCAAAGGCAAGCTCTGTAGACCTGTGCACTGTTTAAAAAAATCAAAAAGCAGAAGGAAAACAGAAAGCTTTGTTAAAAAAGAACTGGCCCTAGCAGGTTTGGCTCAATGAATAGAGATTCGGCCTGTGGACTGAAAAGTGCTGGGTTCGATTCCGATCAAGGGCACATAACTTGGTTGTAGGCTCCTGTCAGGCCCAAGCCTGGTCTGGGCGTATGCAGGAGGCAACCAATCTAGATGTTTCTCTCCGTCTTTCCCTCTCTCTTCCACTCTCTAAAAATCAATGGTAAAATATCCCTTGGCCAGGATTTTTTAAAAAAGGAAGAACTGACATAAGCTACAAAGCAAAGGACCACCTTCTGGTGTGGGGGGAAGGGCTGGATGGCTACTATGTGTCAGGCACCTGCATCCTCTAAACTCCCTCTTGTGAGAAGGACTGCTCATTCCCGGGACAAAGCCCAGGTACAAAGCAGGAGAAAGGGGTTCGTTAGCAGTGACTCCCCCTTCTCTAATGGAAATTGGATTCTCCAAGCCTCGAACAGGGTTGGAGCCATCGCGTTTAACTCTACATGTATCTGTATGTTGCCTCCCTCTCCAAACGGACTTCTAAGTAAAACGGCATCACTGCGTTTGGACAGAGAGAGAGACAGAGAAAATTATATATATATCCCAAAGAAAAACTTTCAAATGCGCTCACTTCAAATAGCCCATTCATCCCCCCATGGCCAGTGAGCACTGCAGGAGTCAGGCGTGGGCCTCAGTAAATAAAGGGATGGGAACTGTGCACCCGAACACCCACCAGACAGACTTCTGCCTTTCATTCTCGCTATAAACGCAGGGCTAGAGCCTCAGAGGCAGGCGCATGGGGGCCCCGCCCGCCTCCCCGAAAAGCCGAGTCCGTTCTCCAGTGCAGAGCCAGGGGAGCCCAGCCTTTGAAAGCCCCATTTTGAAAGCAGCCTGTGTCTTGAAAGGAGGCTCAGATGTAATTTGCTCTTCAGAGCAGCTGCACAATAGGCTGTGTGCCAGCCGGGGCCCTGTGGGCCTCCTGGACCCCGTAAGTGCGGCCTGTCCCCCCCGCCGTCCTGAGCAGCCCTACCGAGTCATGGGGCTCCAGGCAGCCTCAAAGCGGGGTGTCCAGGCATCGCTGCCTGAGTGGCTCTTCCAGAATAGCCCGCACTAATGAGTTCCACCAAGAGTGGTTCCTGTGGCAAGGTTGCCCGTGGGACTGGGGGGCATCAGGCTGAGTTTTCAGTTCGCCTTTTTAAATTCCCATACTTCACAGTTTCCTGTTTGAAGCTGTTGAGAAAGCCTGATAGACGCCAGAGAAGAAAGAACAGCAAGATTTTTTTAAAACAAATTTTCAAAATCCCAAAACACCCTGGAAAATACTTCTAGCAGCACGCACACACACACACACCTAATTAAAAAATAGCTCAAGTGATTAAAAAGGAAACAAGGCATTAAGAGCTGCCCTACCCCCTTACCTGATCCATTGCATTCTAACAGCAGTGAGAGGTTTCCGTAAAAGGTGGATGCTTTGGGTTTCCAGGAATTGAGGTAAACCCAACTCAGGGGGATTAAGAGGGGATGTCACCCATGAGAACCGCTGTGGCTTCTTAGCATAAACCACATATTTCCTCTTGGGCAGTTTGGCAAGTTCGCAAGTAAATGTGAAAAGGATCCTGTTAATCACTTCCCCATCTTGCTCATGAATCTTCAGCCATGGGTTTTACTTTGCTTTCATCACAAGGGAAATCAAAGCTCAGAGAGGTTAGGGAACTTACCCAGGTTAACACAGCATGTAGTGCCAATGTCTGGATTCCCACAGGGCCCCGGCATTTTCCCACACATCATTCTGTCTGCAAGTAAATAATTAAATAGGTCAATAAACAAACACATGAAATAGGAGAGAAAAAGAAAAAGCTAACTGGCTGAGGTTGGATTCCAGGCGGTACTCTAAAGGGATTGGAACCTCAGTGCAGACAGCCGACTGTGCACATGCCACCTGCCAAGGGCAAATGCCATGCAAGGCCTTGTGGGAGAAATACTGAGAAATCAAACAAGGTCTCCATGCTCTGAAGTTTGAAAACTTTTAAAACTGAAGACGTAAGTAAAGCAAGTCCCAAAGAAGGGGCAGTTCACTACCCCAAGAAGACATAATCAACCTCCCACCTAATACAAAGATGGTCTCACAACAGCCTCAATGGTTCTTGAAAGTTTCTAGAGACAAGGGAGTGACTACCTTTGGGGGGATCCCTTTCTGTAGGCACACAGTTGCAAGTCCAAAGGATCTCTTCCGGTAGGAAGCTGTAGATTCCACCTACAATTCTAATCTGTCCACTGGAATATACAAAATTAGCCCAATCTCTCTGATCCTGGCCATTTTTTCAAGGTGCACCCCTCCTTTCACCTCCTTAACTTCGAATTTGGTGTCTCTAATACACTAGATCCTTTCTCAGAGAACATGGTTTTCAAGCACATCAACCTCCCCAAGCATTCTCTTCTGCAAGGTCTATACCTTGTCACTATCCATCTTAACATCAAGATGCCAGTGAATGTCAAAACTTAGGTCCCACCAGAGTCTTAGAGCTAAACTTCTATTGGGGCGTTTTACTTTTATACATGCTGCCTGAGTGTGCATCAGCTTCCCTCCACCTAGGGAAGTGAAGATTTGGTGCCAGCAGCAATATTGTTAGCTCATCTGCATCTCTGTTGGGGACAGGAGGAGCAGGTAATTAATTGTTTCTCATCTGCACTCGGCAGTGGGCTTTCTTTGGAAAAGTTGAGCATGCCTCATCCAGCAATGGTTTCTGCAATTAAAGCTCTCCGCAGCCAGGAGTTTGATTAATAGCTGGGAGGTTTCTCCTTTGCTGACAAATGAAAAAATGAAAAATCAGATAGGGGGACGCTGAATGCATTTGCTTAGCGCAGGGGCTGGCTAATGTTCTTTCCAAAGAAAGAGCTGCAGCAATGTCCTAGGGACCGAGAGAGGGGGTGGGAATCCCTTAAAAGTTTGCAAAGTAATGGATCCAGGAAAACAGCTGTGCCTGTTTCTTGAGCGCAGAGCAGAAAGGTCTGTAATAGCAGTCTCTGGAGCCGGAGAGGATTACTACTCACAGGGCACAGATGGGAAACTAGGGCTCAGGGAAGAGGACTTGGTTTTCCCAAGGTCACACCACCTGCCAAGAGAACCAAGGCCAGCTGTTGCTGAACTATCCATTTCCCAGAGTCACAGAATCACTTTGTTCCATCTGGAAAGAAGGGCTGGGACGCTTAGGTCTGATTATCACAATTAACAGAGACTAAAGTGCTGAATCCAGAACTCTGGACCCCACCCAAGACAGTCTTCTCTATCCTACATCACAGCCGCTCATGGCAGAGGTCTATCTAGTGACTTAGAATAAGAACCATCCTGAATCATAAAAATCCCCTGTCCTCTTGGAGAGTAGAAGACAATGACCCTCTCCCAGGAGCACTGGGGCTTCTGCTCCTGCTACGGAACAGTCCAGTTCCCAGACCTCTTCTGAAATGACCTGGAGGGAATGGGCTGGGCAAGCCAAGAACAGCTGGTCAGTGAAGGAAGTTTGAAGACCAGGGGGCTAAGCTGTCAGTTCCAGGCCAGGCCAGCAAAGGCAAGTAGGAAGCAGAGGCTGAAAAGGTAGATGGAGTCGACCCAGGATGCCAGAGGCTTTTCTTAGGGCACAGCAAGGACCAAGAAGGAGACATCGATTGTGTACATGGTGTTGCATGTCACGCAAAGGGCAAATCAGAGATGAGGACCCCCACGAGATATCAGGAGAGCCGGGCCATCTAAGGCCTTTCCCAGTGAAATCTTGTGGATTGCCAGGGTTCTTGTCCCAGTATTACAAAGGGTTCTGCAATCTGGAGAAAGGAGTTGATGCATAGATTCAATGAGGAGTCCAAGGACGAAAGATAATTTTGGAAGGCATTGGGGGTCAGAGGAGCTTCAGCTAAAGGAACTAAAGACTACCTGTTGTCTAAGGACCTCATGCTATCTATTAACACAATTTGTCCTAAGGCAAGGAGGAGACATACACTTCAAAAGGTAGGATTTGCAGAAGCATTGTCAGTTTGGGGAATAGCCTACAACTGTTCAGGTGTTTGGCCAACAGGAGGTATTAACATGCAGATTAAGATGCTCTGAGCTGTCTGGCAGCAAGCAATAATCCTATTCAGGTTTGGGGGAAGTGCCATTTAGCCATTCCAACAGGTAATCACATATGTGGCTCAGTCTTTGTTGAACCCCCCAAGCTTCACCAACCTTTTGATGAAACTCTTATAATTATGACATGTTGGAATTGGTTCCCAGCAATAGTGTCTCATTGCCATGAGATGGCCCACGGCTGTGCTTCTATTAGATGTAATGGCCCAGTCCTCTGTGAGGAGAGTGTGATAAAGCCTAGTGGGCATAGTGACTCTCCTAGCTGGGAAGGCCAGTATGTCTATGAGAAGAAGAGCCATACTGAATTCTAAAAACCACACAGCTCCTTGATATGAGTGTTCACCATTCTTGTAAGCTACATGATCTTAAGGCAGTCAATTTCTTAGCCTTTTTTTTTCCTCTCTACTCTAAAATGAGTTATGCCCAACTTCCCTTGAATAGCATGGCATATTTACAGTATTTAATATGGTGCTTGACACAGTTCATGATAAAAACCATAGTAGTAGAACTTACTATTGCATGCAAAGATAGTGATAGATTTAACAGGTAAGAACAATACAAAACCCACTGGGGTGGAATATACCAAATAAGAAATTGGCAGCAGTGGCCTGTGGGAGCAATCCAGTTCACCACCTGTTTCTGTAGATCCTGGGAACTAAGATTGCTTTTTTATACATTTGACTAGAGGCCCAGCGCACGAAATTCATGCACGGGGGTAGAGGGGAGAGAGGATGTCCCTCAGCCCAGCCTGCACCCTCTCCAATATGGGACCCCTCAAAGGATGTCCTGGTAGTATCGGGCCTAAATGGGCAGTAGGACATCCCTCTCACAATCCAGGACTGCTGGCTCCCAATTGCTTGCCTGCCTGCCTTCCTGCTTGCCCCTACAGGCCCGGTCACTCCCAATTTTCCTCCTCTGCCAGCCTGGTCACCCCTAACTGCTGTCACTTGCAGGCCTGGTCCCTGCCAACTGCCTTCCCCTGCTGGTCATCTTGCGGTGGCCATCTTGTGTTCACATGGGGGCAGGATCTTTTGACCACATGGGGGCAGTCATCTTGTGTGTTGGAGTGATGGTCAATCTTCATATTACTCTTTTATTAGATAGAATAGAGGCCTGGTGCATGGGTGGGAGCCAGCTGGTTTGGCCTGAAGGGTGTCCCAGATCAGGGTGGGAGTTCCCTTGGGGTATGGGGCAGCCTGGGCGAGGGGCCTGTGGTGGTTTGCACATTGGCCACACCCCGCA
Source organism: Lasiurus cinereus (assembly GCA_011751065.1). Taxonomy (NCBI): domain Eukaryota; kingdom Metazoa; phylum Chordata; class Mammalia; order Chiroptera; family Vespertilionidae; genus Lasiurus; species Lasiurus cinereus. The sequence continues at coordinate 3,609,372 of JAAGEH010000124.1, forward strand.
GTGACCCAAGCAGAGGCCCTGATCTGGGATTTATTTATCTTCTACAATTGAAACTTTGTAGCCTGGAGTGAGCCAAGGCTCCTGCTCACTCTGTGGCCACAGCCATTTCTGTTGGGATTTATTTATCTTCTATAATTAAAACTTTGTAGCCTTAAGTGAAGGCCAAGGCTGGCCAGAGCTGTGGAAAGCTTGGCTTCCTCCATCACCGGGGGCAACCCTAGCCTCCTGCTCTCTCCAGCTCTGTGGCTGCCGCCATTTTGTTGGAATTTATTTATCTTCTATAATTGAAACTTCGTAGCATTGAGTGGAGGCCTGGGCCAATGAGGGTGTATGTTAAGCTTGGCTTCCTCCATTGCCTGGGAAACCCAAGCCTCCCTTCTGCTCTCTCCATGGCCACAGCCATCTTGGTTGAGGTTAATTTTCATACTCGCTCCTGATTGGCTGGTGGGTGTGGCTGGTGTCATGGCTTGAGGTGCAGTGGAGGTATGGTCAATTTGCACATTACTCTTTTATTAGATAGGATGTTTGAGGAAAACAGATCAAAAAGAGAATACCATTTCATGACCTATGAAAAGTACTCAAACTTCTGATTTTAGACAGGTGTGTATTAGAATACACCTGCCCCATTCACTTACCTTTTATCAGTGGTTGCTTTTGAGTGGCAAAGGCAGAGTTGAATAGTTGCCACCAAGACAGTATGGTCCACAGATCCTTGAATATTTGCTCTTGGTTCCTTTGTAGGAAAAGTGTACTGGCCTCTGGGCTACATCTTCTGGTCCTGCCTCTTGCCTGCCATCTCTTTAAAGCTCAGGGTAGTCCTGCCCTCCTGGCTGCAAAGGCTGTGCACAGGGGTGTCTTGCGAGATCTGGATGTGCACAGGAACCCAGGTCTGCACCCTCTTTAACAGGCATGCTGATAATTCTCCATGTGCATGGGGGCTGATAGACGAAGATCTGGAGCTCCCCACTGGGAGTTGAAATAACTATTTTCCTCAGAGTGTGCCATCCCATCTCCCCAGTGCAAATGCACGTGCTCTTTGCAAAGTCCTAACAATTCAAGTCATTAATGGAAGGGAATCTCACCCATTTTATTGCCATAGTTACCAAGATTGCAAGTTTAGATGCTGTATTAGCAGTAAGTGCACAGTAATAATAGAAGTCAGGGAGGAGGGACACAAAGGATTCTGGCTCCAGATTCTCCCTATAGCATCCTTTAGGGCAAATATACCAGAGACAGTTTGCATTAAATTGCAAAGTTGGCAGTTTTCTTTAAAAAAAAAAAAAAGACTAAATAATTGCTTTAAAATATCCTGTCTTCCTCTGACTGGTTAACCTTCACCTCATCCTGAAACAATGAAAAGGAGGTTAAAAGAAAAATAAGTGGTCAGGGTTACCATGGAAACCAAAGTGGAAGGCAAGTGAAAGTCAATTTAAGGTTTAAATGCATAAGAAGCAGAAGCTTGTGTGTGTGGACATATTTGCATATAGATATCCATCTCCCCTCCTCTCCACCATCCATAATGTGTTCTCCTTCTAGGCCCACTTCAGGACACTCCACCTCCAAGGAGACCATCCTGCCAATTTCAAGCCCCAGTAATCTCTCTCTTCTGGAACTCCATTTGAACTGCAGGCTGAAGGCTGGAATTGACCTCTAAATATACAACTGCCCTGGTAAGAAATCATAAGAACCTCTGAGTTCACTGAGTATTCCATGCTGTTATACACACACACACACACACACACACACACACACACACACTGAGTGGCCAGGTTATTATGATCTCTGAACACATAATAATCTGGCCACTCAGTATATAACCTATATAATAAAAGGCTAATATGCAAATTGTCTCCTCAACCAGGAGTTTGGCCAGCAGACAGACCAGCCAACCGCCCATGTCCCCTCCCCCTGGCCAGACCCCATCCATGCACAAATTCATGCACCAGGCCTCTAATATATATATATATAGAGAGAGAGAGAGAGGGGGGTGGGGAGATTTAATAGGTAAGAACAATACACACAAACACACACACACACACACATACATACACACTGAGTAGCCAGATTATTATGCATTCAGAGATCACATATCCTGTCTAATAAAAGAAAAACATGCAAATTGACCATACCTCTGCTACACCCACAAGCCATGCCCACAAGCCACGCCCACAAGTCCATCAGGAGCAAGTATGCAAATTAACCCAACCAAGATGGTGGTTAATTTGCATGAAAAACAGATAAAGAACCCTGGAAGTTGGACACAGGAAAGATGCTCAAAAGATGTGTTTCACTGAGTCCAGTTCTCAAAAGCAAGTCCTGGGACAGAACATATTCTGTGGGACATTAGAGAGTGGGCACAGGGGCAAGAGGTAAAAAGTATGGACCAGAGTTTGTGGTTTGCAAGGAATGACTTATGGAGCTTTAAAGCGGTTCAATATTAGAGAAGACTCTCATGTGAGGTAGTGAGTCCTCCAGCACAGGAACCATTCAAGTGGACATTGACCATATACATCAGAAATTATGGGATAAAAAGTATTGTGTATATTTGATGAATTCTAAAGAGGAAAGTAGAGTTTGGAGTGATGGAAGTGGTAGTGGCAAGAAGTAATAAGAAATATGTAGAACTGAATGGAAGAAGCTAAAAATGCTGCTCATCGATTGAGCATGGAGAAGTATGTTTTGGGTTAACGATATTGTTGCAGAAATGAGCTATGGAAGGGTCTAAGGTAAGAAGTGACAGGATCACTGATATGCTTTTTGAAGATTGCTCTATTGGCTGTGAACAAGAGGGGTGGCAGGGATACGCCCCGATAATATTATGCAACAGTACAATAGCCAAGGTGATGGAGGCCTGGATTAAGGCAGGGCAGTAGGGAGGATGAAAAGCAGGAAGATGGGGGACATACATCAAAGCAGAAGAGGCAGTCTGTATCAGCCAGTCCTGAGTTGCTTCTACTCACCCCCTGCCACTCCCACGTTTGCCCTCCTGACAAACAAGCCAGCCTCCCTTGTTTGCAGGAGCAAGCTAGGACTGCCAGCCAGATTGCAAAGGTCGCAGTCACCTTGAGTGGATTCCCCACGCAGCTCAGTGAGGAGCAGAGCCTCCCTCCGCTGCTCTGTCAGCTCCACTTTGCATCAAAACTGCTTTGTGTATCACCAAGTTATTAAAGTTGCGGATGGCAGTGCTGTGTCAGGCGGTGCTGTGCTCAAACTGGGTCAGCGGGGCTGTCTCTCCAGCACGACGTGGGCCACAACGTGGGCTTCTGGTGTCCCCGCCTGCCAGCCTTGGTTGCACTGTCCCCTGGGCCACCTCCACAGCTGGCTCTAAGAGGAAAACAGAAGAGCCTTGTAGTCTTGCCCTCACATTCAGCAGCTCCAATGGCAAATAATTCCAATGCAGTCATTGTTTGTGCTCACGGGGATGGCAAGGTCTTGCTTTTTCAAGTCTCTTTTCTCATTCCTTTTCATGATAGAGCAGCTATAGGAAGTGAAGAATCAGCTGTTTTGAGACCAAAGCATGTCGGTTTCCCCTATGCTCCTCCAGGTAACCCAGGGACTAAAGAGGCGTAAACAAAGAGAAACAACTTAGGAATAGACACACAAAAATCCACTGTGGGAGGAATGATCATGTGGCAGGGAAGGCACAGAGATGGGGTTTGGGGTCAGAAGAAGGGAGAAGTTCCTGGTGGGCCTGTGCGAAGCAGAGCGGCTCCTTTAATTCAATTCCACTTTATTTTCCAATTCAATCTGATACATATTTTTTGAGCATCTATTATGTAGCAGTAGCGGGATGAACAAAACAAGCAAAACAAGATTCCTCTCCTCCTGGAGTTTATATTCTAGCAGGGGATAAAGACAATAAATAATAAATACAGTAAATTATAAATAGTATAAAATATATACTAGTAGTAGTATGTTAGAGGGTAATGTGCTATGGGGGAAAACATGGCAAAGGGGGAGACAGGGAGACACAGAACCAGAGAAGGGGGAGAGGAATTCCAGGGAATAGGGTACTTTTGAAAATGGTGGCTCGGGTAGGCCTCATGGATAAGATACTCTTTAAACAAAAAAGAGAGGGTGAGAGAGTGAAGCGAGTGGACTATCTCGGGGAAGCATGTTCCATGTAGAAGGAAGTTCCGTTTTAAATCCCCAAAGACAGTGGTGGTGTACCTTGCAGATTCACGACACAGAAAGGAAGACACCGAGGCTACAGGGGCATCAGGAAGAACAGGAGGGAACAAATTCAGAGAGGAATCGGGGGCAGGATCAGCGAGGGCCTTGTAGGTCTGATAATTTACCGAGAGCGATATGGAAGGCTGTTCCCAAGAAGATCGTGAGCTCTTAACATAAGGCAGAACAGGATCTGAAGTGAATGTTCTAAAACAGTGTTTCTCAACCATGGATGATTTTACCTCCAAGGGGACACTTGGCAAATTCTGGGGTCATTTTTTTGATCGGCACAACTAGGGTAGGTATGCTATTTGCATATGGTGGAGAGAGGTCAAAGGTGCTCTTAAACAACCCACAGTACATGGGGCAGCCCCACAGTAAAGGATCATCTGGTAGTGCTGACATTGAGGAACTCTTCTCTAGAAGAAAGGAAGCTTCCGTTGGCTCACAGGCAACATGTTCTTTGTGCAAAATGTTCTATTGCTTTTAGGAGAACCTAGCAGGGCCAACTTACCCATCAGATACAGGAGAGTCCATGACAGCTATAGAGTTTTTATTTTTTATATCCCAAACAGTAAATATAGAATTGATCCTGGATTATATTTATTTTATAACAATATGGTCATAACATATATATTTTTATTTTATTTTTTAAATAAAGAAAGGGCCCCAGAAGTCAGCTTGGCCTCTTCTGACCTTATACCCGGGACATCTCTGTCTTCTTGAGTTTCCCACCCATGAGCATGTTCCTAGGCCTAAAGAATTCAGTCATGTCCTGCCCTCTTTTCAGTCCAGGAGGGCAGAGTTACAAACATATTTGACTGTTAAGTTCAGGCAGATGGCAGGCATTTCCAAGGAACCTCAGAAGAGCACTGTCAGAGAGAAGGGGTCTTTGGCACTCCTCCTTAGATCTGCCCACCTCATTTGACTAGAGAAGGTAACTGAGATCCAGGCAAGGGAGGCAACCTGACTACAGTCACACAGCACATAGGTAGCAGAGTTCGCATGTGGGGGATTGTCTTAGGGTTCTTCTCACCAGCTTCTGTAATTGAGTCTTACATTCTATTTATACTAATTTCCTCGGAATGAAGCTTATGTTATTTTCTGGGTGGTGAAAAACAACCAACTAAAGCCATTAATGCCATTCTGTGAGAAAGTATGAGAGAGAAAGCAATTTTCCTATCCTGCCTGTTTCCGAGGCGCAGACACAGATAAGCAAGGAGTGCACATGGCTTGTCCGGAAACATACAGCTGCTAAGGAATGGGTCACAGATTGGAGTTCCAAGCCCTTGACTTTGCTTTCAGGATTGTATTTCACGCCATCATTCTTTATGATTTTTGGTATGTCACATGACGTCCACATCATACTTTGTGTTCAATAAGTGCTTAATAAATGAATAGTGGAACCATTATGTTCCATATATTCAATCACGCTCCCAGAAAAAACAGCCCACATGTAAGTGCCTGTATGTAATAATCAGAAAGATGTTGGTCTTATTCATAAAAGTGTCAGCCAAGAATAGAGGGTAGGTGGTATTGTAATTTTAGTTCACTTTTGTTTTTTAAAAATTCCATTATATTATAGTTTTTTTTTCCCTCTCTGTCATTTTCATAAGTATGAGAATATAAGTACAGGAAATAAAATGAAAGATGATAAGGTGTCAAAATCCCAAATTGTCTGGGAATTACTATTTAAGAGAGCCAAATTTACCAGATTACTATAATGGCTTGCTTTTCTTCCCTGCCCTGATTTCTTTTATCAGGGGCCATGTAACCCTGTACACATATGCCAATCTACTGCTCACTTGGGAACAAGCCCTGTGCCCAGCCTGTAGAAATGTGAAAAGTCCAGGTCAGCAGCTCGGACCCTCAGCAGCAAGTCAGCCAGCATGTGGGGCCACATCTGACCTGCACCTACATGCTGGAGTGGAAGCCTGGATGGCCCATACATATGCCCCTGCCTATGGCCTAATATGGAAACTGGGTCTTTGCCTTCATTCATTCATGTATTCATTCATTCATCATAAACATAGAGTGAGCACCTGCCATCTGTCATCATCCTTCCAGTTATTAATAATTAGAGGCCCGATGCACAGAATTTGTACACTCAGGGGTGAGGGGTCTCTCAGCCTGGCCTGCACCTTCTCCCAGTCTGGGATTCCTGATGGCTTAGTGGCCAGTCGGATATCCTTAGCTCTCCTGCCACCTTCGCTGGGCTTGCCAGCCCTGAGCCTGGCTTCTAGGTGCGCAGTGCTCCTCCTGTGGGAGCAAACTGACCACCAGGGGGCAGCTACTGCGTTGAGCGTCTGCCCCTTGGTCAGTTCACATCATAGCAACCGCTGTTTGATTGATTTGCATATTAGCCTATTATTATATAGGATTACACAGAGATAGCACCTGCTATTTGTTAGGCATTTGTCTGGTACTGAAAACCAGAGGGGGGAAAAAGACATAGTCCTATTCTGTACCAGCTCACAGCCCAAAACAGTGTAAGAAATATACCTGGAAGTAACTTGACAGTACAAAATGGGGTGATTAGGCTTACAGACAGCGTCTGGGCAAAGTGCTCCGAGAACAGACAGTTGGGGACTACTGGTTCTATTCAAAGCAGTGGGGAAGGGTTGGAAACCGCTTTGCTAATGGTGCAAAAATAAAAGCCCTGGAGGTCTCTTCAGGGATTACTTGAAAAGGGCATTCCAAGTGGAAGGAACAGCAAGGGCAAAGTCAGACATGCTTGAGGGGCCCTGTCACTTCTGAGGGAGGTGGAAGCATTCGAATACTGTTTATTCCCAGGACTGAGCGCATGTGGTGGTGCAGGCAATGGCCTCAGTGTTTTGCACATGTGCTCTTATTGTATCATCCCTTCCATTCTGAGATTTTTCTATTTAGTAGATAAAGAAGTGCTTGCCATGGTGAGGAGGTGGGTGACTTAAGACTGCATAGGTAGTAAGATAAACCAGTAATTGGGCATCAACCTGTCAATCTCCAAAGTCTCATTCTTACACTCTACACTGTGCTGCTCTCCCATTTCACTGAGGGGGAGAGTGGAGCGTAGGGAGGTGAATTTCTTTGCTGAGGATCTAATGGCTGTGAAGTGTGGTATCTGAAACGAGGCCCGGGTTCATGTTCTTTCTACTACCTGAACGTCATTCTGGCATTCTGGGTAGGGATTTATTAAAGACATTTCAATGTAGAGACAGGAGCATTCTCCACGCCCATTCCTCCCAACTCCCCCCCTCCACCACACACACACACACACACACACACACACACACACACACACACACATGTTAGTGACAAGAATTCAGCTACTTGGCCCGTAATATAAGCATTAGCCTTATGATGAAAAACAGATGTATCAGTACACATTGCCCCAGAGCCCTTGGCATCATGAAAGGGAAAAATACCCAGCTAGAAGAGTTTCAGGGGAAAATGAAAGGGAAAGATAAATAATGGGCCTAGGGTAGAAGGATGCGGAGGTCCTTGGGGAAGAAATGAGAAACATAAAGGCAATGGATTTTAGGTTGAAGCGGTGAAAGGACTTGGGAATTGGAGAAAGCGTAGGCAGGAGCAAGGGATGTAAAAGATGCAAGAAATAAAGAGGACAGGGAAGGCTGCTCTTGTGTAGAAAAGCAAACAGAGCACACATCAGTAAAGACGGCTTGGTTTGAATTCCACAGAGGGGCAACGGGGAGGGGAGCAGTGAGAAATTAATGGAGAGAAAAGAAAGGAGTTGAGACTAAGGATCCCACTGGAGATGGCGTGCACATCCCAGTAGGAGGAGAATTGCATGGCTGAGGAAGTTACAGCCAGAGAAACAATGTAGTAACACAGGGGGGGGAACACTGAGAGGCTTAGAAAGGAAGCCTCGAAGAGTGGAAACAGAATCACAGATAGAGAGAATCACAACTCAGAGTAGAGGCATAACACCGAGAGCAAATGAAGGGTGTGGGCTCTGAGTGATCAACAAGCGGAGAGATAATCTGAATGTAAGAACGAAGGCAATGTGGATTGAGACGGTATAAATGGTTCGTGAAAGGAGCGAGGGTCAGTAGCTAACATTTATCTATCATCTATAAGGTGCTTAGTATTCTATATAAGGCCTATCATTTAATTCTCCTAACAGCCCTATGTTGTCAGCATATTTCGCCATGTTTCAGATCTGGTAGCCATTGTGTCTTGACTAAGGTCCCACCTCTAGTGGGGCTAGAGCTGGGACTAGACTAGAGATGTCCTGTGTCCAGACACACTCCTTTTTCCATATTCCCAGCTGCTCCATGAGGATTGTTGGGTTATACACGCATCACGAGAGCAGAGGAGCAACACCAGTTTGGAAAGTCTATGGAATGCACTCTTTCCTGTTAAAAATACAGCCAGTGGAGCCGTAGCTGGTTTTGCTCAGAGGATAGAGTGTTGGCCCTCAGAAGAGCAGCATGTGCACAAGGCAACCAATCCATGCGTCTCTCTCACTGCCTCGTCCCCTCCCTTCCACTCTAGCTAAAAATCAATGGAAAAACATCCTCATGTGAGGATTAACAAAACAAACAAACAAACAAAAATGCAACCAACAATGGAAAGGTCGGATGATATTGAGTGATTTGCATAGTCCCTGGAACACAAAGATCACTCCTTAAATGCTTGTTTCCAGGATTTTATTTAGTCATAAATTGGACCAGGAAAATGTTATGTGTGAGCAAGAAAAGATATTTAAAATTAGAAGGGAAAATGCTATCATTTCTAGTCTTCAGGCTACATATTGCTGATCAGAAACATTTCTTCCCAACTGCATGTTTGGTGACATCACACTGCTATCTTTAAATTAGCCACCATGGAAATATTTACACCACAAAATCGGCCAACAGGATCTAGGCTTCCTACTCCCCTCGCTTGCTCCTGGACAGCTGGTTGTTACACATTCGCCAGCACGTCGATGAATATTCCCCATCTAGGGGGGATAATGTATGATCTTAGTTATATAATAGAAAAGAGCAGACTATTTTTAAAATGAAGTTTCCTTTTCGCAAAAGAGACGAACAAAAATACACTTGTGTGTCTAAGGAATCTTGAAACAGTCTAACGGGTTTATTTGGAAGAAGGCGTTAACTGTTGGAGAAGAGTAAAGCATTGGGAAGGGGCTAAGTATGAAGCTACATGTTAAAAATTGGAATTGGACCATAGATATCCAGACACATGTTACAATTCTGAAGCACACTAGTGATATTATGAAAGGAGATTCTGGAATAAATGCCTGGGGCTTTAAATCTGGCTTTGCCACTTACTAGCTGTGGGATGTTAGGCCAATTAACTAAAGCCTCTGCTGCAATTTCATCTGTAAAATGAGGATAATGACAATGTTCCTCCAGGAATCAGTAGGACTCTGTGAAGCGGTAAGGTTGAGCAAGTCACATAAGGCCTAGGACACAGCAATCACTCACTCACTGCTGGCTTCTGGGACCAAACTGCACCAGAAACTGGGCCTGGAAAATACTGTAGGTCCAATGTCCATGCAAGTGAGAATAGCAATGGTGAGAGAGGAAACAGCTCTCCCTGTTCTGATCAGTGTAGGATGAGAGCTAAAATTAATCGTTCAACTGCTGGAATATTTGACCACAACATATAGGAGACGCTTAACCTTCTCTTAGAATAGTGAAAATGAATTAAGTCCTCGGTTCTCTTCCTGTGGAGTAAGGTGGATGGTCTGTCAGTGCTTCTTAAATCTGCTTGATTATCAGGATCGCCCAGGGAGATTTAACAAATATATACCTCCTGTCCCTGGCTCAGAAAAGTGTCACTAAGTCCTTAGGGATGGGAGTTTATACACCTCTCTTTCACCAACAGGACAGTTTGGTAACCAGCCAGGTTTGGTAACTGCTGAACTACATCTCAGCTATGTATGTAAATCAAAGCTGTTTATTTCAGACCCAACTGCAAGTCTGGCCCCGCCTCTGGACATTGCTTTTGCACCAACCTCTGTACCAGCATGTAGGGCTACCCATGATCAAGGCTGAGCACTGTCTGGGGTGTCACTGTGTGCAATGGTCAGATATGGCTCCCATGAGAACCCTGGCTTGTGCTGAACCCATGTCTGTCCCCCTATAACATCCGTCTGTCACCAGGGTTAACAGCGTCTCTGCAGTGTCAGACAGCTCACAGCCTGGGTTTTTGGGAGTGCTGGGGAAATATCCCAGGGAGCTCAAGCCAGAAATCCTGCTGGGGTTCAATATTGACAGTCTTTGAGAGCTGGCCAGAGTCTTTCCATCAGAAATGGAGTTTTAGCTGCATCTTGAAAGATAGAAAGGGTTTGAGGCACTAGAAATTCGGTGTTAGGAAGTCCTGAAGCTGTTTATTCTAGGAAGGCCCACAATTGGAAATGGGCTTCAGATGTGTCACTCATGGGACGGTGCAGTGGATGGACGGAAGGGGAGTATAGTAGAGGCAAGGAATCTCTTTGGGCCCAGCCAGCATGGTTCAGTGATTGGCCTATGCACCAGAAGGTCACGGTTTAATTCCTAGTCAGGATGCATGCCTGAGTTGGGAGCTCAATCCCCAATGGGGGACATGCAGAAGGCAGCGGATCAATGATTCTCTCTCATCATTGATGTTTCTATTTTTCTCTCCCTCTCCCTTCCTTTCTGAAATCAATAAAAATATACTAAAAAAAGAAAGAAAGAAAGAAAGAAAGAAAGAAAGAAAGAAAGAAAGAAA